>VYXD01001218.1:0-10533 GCA_013397195.1 Hylia prasina | reverse complement strand
TAATCCCAGCAGGGCAATTAAATTCCAAATAAACCACTCTCTTCCCTAGTCCATTTTGGTAAGGAAGGGACAATAAATGAAAAATTATGAATTGAAAAAAAAATTTACTAAAACCACAAGTACAGCAGCAGTATTAATAACAAGAGTACAAAAAAAGAGTACGCGATTTACCCACAAAAGCATATTCACCATTGGGAACAAAAGAAAGAAAAAAATGCTTCCCGAAGATGGGGCTCAGGACACCAGGTATTTGGGAAAAAAAGTAATGTGGTGAGGAGATCTCCTGCATGGAAAGTAGGGACAAACAAACCCCGAAGGTAGTTCATCCGAAGAGGGATCGTGAAGCCACTGGCTGAGCTCAGCTCTCTGCAGCCGCTGGCACTGCCACCCCCGGGTCTCTGCAACGCGATGTGCGTGTGTCCGTGTGTCTGTCTGTCCGTGTGTCCGTGTGTCTGTCTGTGCGTGTGACTCCCCCGGCAGGGCGCTGGCCCCGCGGGCCCGGCCGCGCCGCGGAGCTGTTCCTCAGCACCGCCAGCCCGCGGCCTGCGCCGGAGCACCGACGGCACAGCGGGGACGTGATGGACAGCACTAGGAACCGAGCGCACCAGGGCTTTAGGGCAATAGTCCACTCCGCTCCAGCAAGCTTAGTAAGAAGAACTGCTGGTTTCTGGTGCCCAGCTTGTCTTGCTGAAAGCAGCGAAGGCGTTGGTGGCATGGAATGAACACCGTGGTCACCCCCACAGCGCTAAAAACCTCCACCCCCACCTCTGCCACCAGGCCACTGCCACATTCATTCCCTCTGGTAGAAAAATACTGCCTTTTTGCACCATCAAGTGGATCTGGAGCAACTAAGAGAGTCTAAAAATATGTGAGCACCCATTATATGTTAAAACCTGCGTTGGCCAGGTTTTCCGAGGCAAAGCGAGAAAGAGAGGAACTCTGTTTCCTTACAGGGGGGAAAAAAAAATCATATTATTAATACTTCTTGTGTGGGTTAAGAGCAGTTTATGGTTTT
This sequence comes from Hylia prasina, assembly GCA_013397195.1. Taxonomy (NCBI): domain Eukaryota; kingdom Metazoa; phylum Chordata; class Aves; order Passeriformes; family Sylviidae; genus Hylia; species Hylia prasina. The sequence goes on along the minus strand of VYXD01001218.1, from coordinate 9,518 downwards.
ATATATACCCAACCCAGAACCTTGATTACAATGGATTAAGCTTCTGTGAAGTACAATGGTCTGTGAATAAATAATCTTCACTGCTTTTACATCCTCCCTCTAAAAGTGAGAGAAGTATGTTTCTTCCACCTTCATTTAGATGTGATAAAGCTTTAGAGTTTTTGTCCTTTGTAGCATAAAAACTTCAAACTTCCATTGCATTTACCAGCATTGCAAAGACTGGAACAGAAATTTCACTGAGAAAAATCACATAAATATGATAAATGCTAATAGTCTGTATGTTGTTTTAACAAAAAACATACCCCCAAAATTTTTTCTAGATCTTTTAATTCAGGCAGTTCAGATGCTAAAAATCCCCTTTCAGGAAGATATCTAAAAACTGACAATTTTAAAAAAAACCCTCTGAATTTGTTTGAAATGTAACCTTGAGATCCATTGTCAGTCAGTTTTGGTTATTTTTTTTTAAAGAATGACAAGTAAGGTGATAAAGGACCAAGACTTTATTTCAAATAAAAACGGATGAATGAATGTATATTACACACACCATAAGTCACAAAAACTGTTGTGCTACAGTCAATTTTTGCCATCATGGCCACATGAATGTCAAGCCATTTAATCACTTTGACTTCTAGTGCTTTTACAAAAAGCAATTTTTTGTTCCATAACAACTCATTTCTCATTTCTGTTTTGAGGGGTGAACTGTGAGAAAGCACTTAGTTGGAGAGCACAAAACTGAAGAAGGATCTGCACATACAGCTTGCAGCTCCTGGCTCCTGGCAGGACAGGGAGACAGTAGAGATGCTGGTTGTATAAAAATGTGAGACTGGCCACTGACAAATAGCAGCTAACCATGTGTGCTCTAAGGCCACGAAGTAGGTGAAACTGGAGGTGGAACAAAATTAACTATATCTCCAATACAAGGAGAGACATGAAGCAAACATTTAAGCCAAGATGTTTACAATTTACCCATTATTGGTTGCCACATTTTATAATATAAATTAAATAGTATCAACTAGTTTGGTAAACCAGCAAAATATTTTATGTCCCTGAATCAAGAATGAAAGCTTTATATTTTTTTTCCTCTTTGAAGAACATCATGTAAGTTTCATTTTAAAATAGAGCTCACATACAAGAAAGTACCTCATATTTTTTTGGGAACCTTAATATTTTCATTAAAATGTTGGTTTGGAAAATATCCTTAGTGTTGTACTGCTAAACCCAGGAAAATGAAGATGATCTTCACTTAACAGTATTTTCCACTGGGGACTCCACTGGCATTCAGTTGTCTCATTTAATTATCACTTTCCTGATTCAACCATTATTCATGAGCTTCCTTGTGTTCTTAAAAAGCTCTGAGCTGTGCTTGCCAATGTTATGGCACATTATGAAGCACAGTTATGCAGCAAGAGGGAGGGGGTGATAATGCATTGGTCTATACTGCTGGCATATTTTCTGTTTGATCTCCTCAGCTGCCAGTAGAATGCAGAGCTCTTTATTCAAAATCTACTGCTGTTTCTTAAGCACTGTGCTGGTAGTACAATCCTTTGCATTGCTTTGGTAAAACAGAGCAATACTGAAGCTGTATGAATTGTTTGCATGGAGTTTACACTAGTTTCCATTTGACTGCATTTCTCTTTTGTAATAGTGGTGAAAGAAAAGTGTGGAGAGAAAAGTTCCTAACAGATGCAGGGAAAATACTCCTGGGTAGGTTGGAGATGAATTTTAATTGCCATGAGTTCGACCCATATTGAAGTTGGAGTATACGTAATTTCAGCTATTTGTGCCCTCTCTGCATAATTTTAATGTTCAGATTTTTAGCTGAATTATATGCTGCCAATTTACTAATTTAGGATTTTTACTGAAAAGATAGTTAGGCTAAAGACTGAAAGTCTAAATTAAAAACAGCTGTTCTTCCAAATATGCTTCAAATCATGCTACAGCTTATTTAAAGGTGAACAGAGCAACTGAAATTATGTCATTTCTGTTCTAAACCACTGAATTTAGTTTCTAATAGCAATAATCTTGAGGAAATCAGTCATTAATGAAGTTAACAGCCAGTTTTCTAGAGTGTTATCTGTCCTTGGGTTCACCCTAGGATATTACATCAGACCCCATAACTTTTTAATAAAGGCAAAATTTATTTTTTTATATGGCTAAATAATGAATTGGCACATATCTGAATTTCAGAATACATTTAGGGTGGAATATTTATTTATTGAGAGTACAGAAACACTACTAGCACTTCTTATTTCAAGATATGGGAAGCAAAAAACTGAAAAAACATCTCAGCATGTTTCTTAGCATTCTTGCATCAAGTGTATATGAAAGTAAAAGCTGATTCTCCCAAACTCATGCTAGGGTGAAAGGAAATACCTACTAACACTTTTTGCACAGCCTGGCTGAAACATTTATTATTCCAAATTCCTCTCTGAAGCATGCAGAGCTTTAAATAAAACTATGAGGCAGTCTGAAACAAGATGCAGTTCTGACAAATTCATCACAGTTGCTTCTACTTCAGCATCAAAGAAGTTTCAATTTGGTAGCAAATTATACTCTAACTGGATATTTACAAAAGTTCTGATGTCTTCTCTTAGTCAAATCTTTCCATAATTTCAGTGGGGACAGTAATATTACATGAGTGGGAAGTTGCTTGAATAAACATTACTTTCACATCCAAAGACATGAACACCAGTATGAGCCACGAATGAATAAAACAGGCCAGCATCTATTTGGAATTGTACTAGTGTAACCAAGAACAGAACCTGGGTTTTTTCGCAGGCTTGGCTGGGGCTTCACTTGCTATGAGATGCGCCACCAGAGCCAGAGCTGGAGTTGATGCACCACCTTTGCTCCAAAGAATCCTGGACTCACGGACAAAGCCACTTGCACAAAACCTGCATTTCGCTGAGAGAGGACTTCAGGACTAACCTCCATGCTACAGACCATTTCCAGCTCTATAACCTGTTTTATAGAGCAAGATACTCAGCAAATCACACGAAGAAAGAAAGACAGCAATGAAAAGGGTAAGTTCTAAAGATAAAGCCCCAGTAAATTCATACGGCATGAGTTTAGTCTGGAGATATTAGCTTAGATTTCTAACAAGATAAGCAAAAACTGTTGCTACTGCTGCTTTAGGAAAGGATGAAGTAAATTATTCACTGCCGGCAAATTTCAAATTAGTCTTGCTTTGTCAAAAATTATGCCTTAATTCAAACAAGTCCCTGTGGAAACCCTATGGATTTCATTGTAAGTATGTGTAATGATCTGTTCTTTCTGTATACTTCATAAATACGTTTTTATGCAGATTTTTTTCATCATATCTACTGAATGCTGATTCCATTCTTTTGTTCCTGATTTTTGAAGAGAAAAATTTTGATGTATTTTGCTTTATTTTTGGTGTCAACTAGTGAAATGTGGCTGGCTCAGTGATTTTTTTTATTAGTGTTCTTATTTTGATAAATAGCTTTTGTTAATGTTTAATGTGACTTTAGGATCTGTATTGCATTCAAAAGTTGATCATTAGGATCAGATTTTCTTTAAAAAAATATTTTAATATGAAGAACGGCAAATCCAACATTCCTTGGTATAACAGTTTTTGGTTTTAGTATTCCTTTATTCTTTTTTTTTATAAACACAGGATATGCAGTTCAATATACTAGTACATGGCATTGCTTAAATTTAGGTTTCATATGTAAAATAAATCTTACCAAATGCACCAAATCCCTACATCTTCTGTTCTCTAATGTTAGTTTGACCACACTTACACAGCAATATAAAGTATGGATGGAGCCAAAGAATTATAGAAAAATTATACAAGCAACAGTTTCATAAACTTCAAGTATCAAGGAAAAGAGAGGTCCTATTTCCAAATTTCACATAATATTCTTTCCTCTAGGCATTGTACTTTCATTCACTTATCAGTTTATGTCTTTTACAGCTTTTCTTCCTAAGATACTACATTTTAATTATTAATTCTCAGTTTGACCTATTAATATTTGTTTCTCTGGGACCTTAATTTAAAGTGCCATCAGAAGAAAATCTGGGATGACAAGTGCATAAATCCTCAAATCTCACTAAGTAACAAAAATTACACTTTTCTCTAATATTGGTAATTCACAGTTTTTTTCTGCAAGTATCAATACAGGTTTACTACACATCACTTAACTGAGTGTTTAGCTTTGCCAGTGCCTATAAGGCTTGACCATATCACATATAGTCATCATTTCTTTCTGTTACTTCCTTTCATTCTTTCCTTTCCTATCATCCTGTCATTTCTTTTCATTCTGCCAAAGAACCACCACCATATGCAGGTATTTCTCAGTGACATTGCAATCTGACTCTGCAAACAGAGCATACTAACTCAAAATTATATTTCTAAAGCATGTATAAAAAAATTACACTTCCTGAAATACACAATTTCACAATACTTACTACGTATTTAGAAAACTGTATTTTTTCAGATCCTATAGAATGAGATAGCTGGTGGAAATGTTTAATCAAAACAATATACTTTACAGTGTAAGGAACTGGGAAAGTAGAAGGGGGGGAAAGTGGTGCTAATATTGTATAGCTACAGGCATAGAAAAATTGAAAATTCAGAAAATTCAGTTATCACAGGAAACAATTTTTTATGGTCCTCATTGATAGAGAAATTAATTTGAAGCACAAGAACAGTTCATAGTCTTCATCTTCTTACTTATGCTTATCATATAAAGTCCTGCTGTGCAAAAATAATGCATGCATAATTCCACAGGTTTAAGCAGTCTCCTCAGTATCAGGGACCACCTAAAAATATAAGGGAAGAGTCATTGAATCAATTAAAAAATTCTACATGAAACCAGCATAAGGTCCTCTATTTGTAGTACCTGTGACGTTAAGGAAATACAACAGCTGGCTAAGTTGGAGTTCCCTACTCATCAGTGGTTTCACATCTAGCTGTGCTTTAGGTTGTATTCAGTCACAGGAAGCCATTCTTCTGGCAGAACTGGAAGGAATTTCCTAGATATAAAGACATTCTTGACGACTAATTTAACTGGTGCTTTTTGGCCTGAGTTTAGCATCAGCAAGAACCCAACAGCCATACACTCCACAGAAACCAGGGTTCACTTTCAGAACACTGTGGCAGAACTGTCCATAAGAAATAATTTTCTCTGCTATTTCCAGATAGGACTGGGCTTTGACTCATTTTGGCCTCATTCCTTCCTAGCCAGGCTGGAGGTCATAAAAAGATGTAGGACAGCTAGAGCTGAACATCACATTATCTGCTGCCAGCACTTAGGTACTCCTCTGGTGGTTTATATAAATTATGTAGGAAGCTGAAGGGAAATAAAACTGATCCTTCTGCAGAATAACTTTGTAAGTCGGGCATCAACCAACAGAGATGAAGTTTCACAGGCAAGACAAAGGTATGAATGATTAGCTTTAAAAAACTGCAGAAAACCCTAACAAATTGAGAAGAGATTTAGTGGAGCAAGAGGGTAATTTCCATGGACAAAACAGTATTTATCAATGTTGACTTCTGATATTGCTCTGAAACAAAATAGTTGAAGACTGAAACTGAAATCTGGCCCTTGTCCTTTGCTGTGCCCATGTATTTGGGAATGAAAGATTTGATTCGGCAGAGAAACTCTTCCAGAAGTGACATACAATCTGGCTAGCCAAGGGGATGTGCACAGAGGAATGATTTGATTTGTTTCTTTGTTTGGTGCTTGGTTCTATATACTTGGAAAAGTGGCTGATTCTTTAAAGAAGATGTCTATTTCAATAGCATAGTTCATACCACCAAGGAAGCAATGAAAATGGATTTTTAATTTTTGAATTTTGGTGTGTATTTTTGTTTGGTTGTTTTTGGTGTGGATTTTTTTATTTGTTTGTTTGCTTGTTTGTTTTGAATGAAAGAAAAAGAAACATAAACTTACTATGACTTCAAGAGCTCAGAAGGAACAACCTGACACGATCATCATTTTATTAATGTTTCCACAGTTGATATTTGAATGTTGTTTTCATGATTCTTTTGACACTTTCTGTAATTTTGAAGAGGTTTAGAAGTGTTAGACATTATTTTCTTTTATTTCTTTTTAGTGGACTCTCTTGTTTTAGTATCTTCCCAGTCTAAAAGAAACATTGAAAATGACTGTCTAAAATGTCTGTAATGCATAACAATTACATAACTGTTGTTGACAATACACTACTAAAGTTTTATACATAACACTTTCTCTCCTAAAGATAAAGCTTTTTAAGATTATTTTGACATATACGAAGTCATACATGAATAGTAGTTGTGCACTCTATTGAGCCTTTAGAAGTACCAGAATTATAATACTCTATCATACAATGATCTAGGACAATACTTATTCTCCAAAAATGGCAAGCACTGAACTTTTTATTAGCAAATAAAAATTTCAACAGCTTGACTTCTTCAAGAGCTGAAAGAAAAAGATTTAGGATCTTCTCCCAAATGTAGCACTTACCAGCCTTAAAAAAATCACTACTTCTCAGGATTCCAAACATTTTCAGTCTGGTCCGACTGCTGTCATTGGACAGAGTAGAAAGAACTTTTGTAACATGTGCAAGTTCTTCCAAAACCCAGAAGATTTACAAGAGTTATGTAGCCTCCCACCCCCTCAGTATTCCTTCTCTCTGGTCTTATCAGAGTAATGTGTGCAGTGTCCTGGGCAGAGTTACAAAAAACATATTATACAAAACATGATGTAATGCTGTACCAAGTAAGGTACATCATACAGCGCTTTTAAGGACATTCCTTAATTTCATTTGGTTTTAATTTCTGTTCCTGTGTCTGTTAGTACTTATCGTCCTCTTTCTTGTTGTTGTTCTGTAAATCTAGCCTGTTGTTCTTGTAAATAAGTGATTTTAATAAAAATGCTGAAATACTATGCATAATAGATAGCAGTATGCTTCTCTATCTCACATAAGGTAAATCGCTTATTTGTGTAGCTAAAAGCTGCATTTACAAATTGGTAGACATTTGGAAAGATAACAAGAGAATAAACATTACATTAATTTCAATTTGTTATGGTTAACAACACAATTATTTTTGTACTTTTCTGTTTCCCTATGTAATTCTAATCTTTTCTTATAATCCCTAATTTGTGAATGCAGGGGTTTTAATCTATCCTTTATTTCTTATTTTTACTGTATTGAAAATTGTGTCTCTGCTGTTGTTACATGAACATTTTCCAAATGTTTTCACATCCGGTCTGTTAACTGAACTTACTATCATGCTTTCATATTCCTTAATCACCTAATACCTCTTCGTACAGTTGTTCCTTGCCCACCTGCCAAGAAAGTTAATGCGTTCTGACACGTCAGCTATCTCCCTGCAACGCAGTTGCAACCTAGCATGAGCCTGGGGGACCCAGGATCTTCTTGTCACTGGCATTAAAAGCAAACAGACATTTGCTGGTTTTTCACTGTGTCCTATTAGCAGCAGCAGTCTTGAAGTTGTCCATTTCATTTGAGAATCTTGCACTAACTGTAGGTGTTTGGAGATTTACTCTTCTTTTGTACACATGTCCCACTATAAATATCGTTCCTTCAGAAATGCCTCATTTCTTTCATGTCATGTGAATGTTTTCTTTCTTGACAAAGAGAGCATGCATCTCAAGACCAGCTAACACAGCTTTCCTTTTACACAGGAAAGTTCTGAGTAAGGGGGAAGTGTTATAATGAATAGGCAAAAGTTATTAGAATAAGCTGTTAGAATAAGTTATTAGAATATGCATTTATAGTTTTGTAGTGTATAATATACCTTATTACATGTTTAATGTGTATTTTATATATATATTCTTGTGCAGTGTAGTTCTAGCCAAGTTAAGTGTTTTTTGCCAGGTGCCTCTGCTCTAGTGGCTACATTTTGCATGGCAGGTACTATGCAAAATATTGCATAGCAGCCACCTCACAATAGCATGAAGCGCAGAACAGGCTGCTAAATATCCCCATGCAGGAGAATAAACTTCTTGCACAGAATAAGCTTTCTACTATCACAGCTTGAGTGTTGCCAGTATCCAAAATATTTCATTTAAAACTGGCTTGAGTCTTTATGCTACCCTGTGTCCTAGTGGACTTCTACATTTTCCTGTTCCTTGGTCTTGCTAATTTGTGTCCAAACCGAGCATTTATCAACCCATTAGCGAGCCAGCTATGGCTGGTGGTACCAACATCTTTAATATTTGAAACATCTTTAGTAGTTGAATTATTTAAGTATTTTCTAGTTTTATGCTGTAGCGAAACACAGTAACAATAGCATGGGGTGGTGCATGTGCCAAGAACTCAATTTATACCAACATTTATTAGTTTCAAATATATCTTAAGAGAATTCATCCATGTGCATCTGTTCCCAAGTTTGAGTGGTGCAGAGTTTTTGTATCGCTGTATTTAGAAGTTTTCTCTTGGTCTCAGTCATAGTCATATCTTATCACAATAAGCATTGCAAAAATCATTTTGGAAATAAGACACAAAATGTTTATTAGGTAATTTTTGTCTCCCATACAGATATTTATATATTCATAAATGTATAAAACAAAAAGAACATTCAAAACAATGCCACTTTCTGTATTAGGTCAGAGAACACAAGACTTTCTTAATATCAGAATTGTAGCTAAAGAAGAATTCTGACACAGATTCTAATTCAAAAAAAGCACATAACCACATGTTTAATCCTAAGCATTTGCATTACTACTTTCTCAGATCAAGACTTGCTAAATCTGCCTGCCTTATATAAGGGATAGAGCTGGGGCAATTTTTTTCCCCTCTTGGGATTGGCCTATGAAGTGGATGGAAAAATTAACTGCATAAATTAAAGTGGTGCTAATAGCTTTATAAGAGAAAGAGCTCTTTGAAATGAAAGGGGAGCATTGACAGTAATTTTTGCTTTTGGAGATTTTTTTTTTTGTTATCTGAGGTAACTATCTTGTTTGCTTTGCTACTGCCTGTAAATGTATCATGCCAAAAATAGAGGTAAGCAACCTGTAAGCTCTTTTATTCTCTTCAAAAATATACTTTAGCAATAAAAAACATCTGCTTTGTAGTGTATGTATTTTCAAAAACCTGATTCTATTCTCATCTGTTTCAAAAACTAGGCCAACAATAGGTACTTTGAATATTCCTGGCCTGATTGTTTGTGTTTAAGCATATTTTTTCAACTATCTGAAAATAAAGGCATTTTGGGATATCAGTTTTAAAGCTAACTAGGCTGAAAACAATTTTATTTTTTTTGCTATAAAAATAGGAGGTAACTGATATATACAATTCTCAAAGTATTTGGAGTATCTATAATGCAAATAAGTAGCAGTTATTCCCTATGGTTTTTATGTTGATTTGGCACAGTTATTCTTTACAAACACAGCAAGGGAAAAAAGAAACAAACCTGTATATAACTCAGGAATACTGTCATGGAGCAGATGCACATTCTGTGATAGAAAAGATTCTTTCTTTATCAAGTTGAAGGAAGGAGGAAGGGAAGGAAGGGAAGTTCAAGGAACTTCAGGGAAGGGAAGTTC
>VYXD01001217.1:0-27757 GCA_013397195.1 Hylia prasina | reverse complement strand
TATGTTCTCCCGACGCTAACATCTGTAGTGTAAGGTATTGATATTTTTTAAGGTTTTGCAGCTCTTAAGGCAAAGTAGAAACAAGTCTCTGAAATTCACAGACTGCAGCATAACTAGGCAAACTCAGAGTTTCATAGAGAAACCAGCAAACTCATTGAGTAAACCTCTGGCTGCCTTAAAATAAATAAAGCTGCAATATGGAGAATTGCATGGTGGTGATGATGAGCCAGTTCAGTGCAGTATTTCAGTACTTGTGTGCAGCAGGTGAACCTGATGACTTACAGCTTTTCTCAGACTTGCAGCTCTTTAGCTCTATACAGCTTTTTCCAGGAGCCTAAGAGAATGCAGATAGTTTGCACAAAATAATCCTTATAAATGCTGCTTTAAAATACTTCTATGTGCCCCCCAAAATGGGACAGTTATTTAACTGGCACACACATCTCCACCAGAATCGGCCCTGAGATTAGCTCAACTTGTTAAAACGTGATGCTATTAACACCAAGTTTGTGGGTTTGATCCTTGTATATTCACTTAAGGTTGGACTTGATGAACCTTGGGCGTCCTTCCAACTCAGAACATTGTGGTTCTCTCTGTACCAGCTGTGCTGTTTCTCTGGGTTTCAGCTTGAACAGCAGCTCCTGAAATCTCTACCAGTGCCAGGAAAAACCATGACACAGAGTGCTCTATTTGCAGAGCTAGAATTTAATTTTCAGGGTCTCTCAGCAATATTTTTCGGTCTCACTGTATGCTGTCTATGTTCCTTTGGGAAACAGGCTGTAAATGCTTCACTGCAGATTCTCATCCTCCAGTGTGAAAGCTGGGCTTTCAGGTTTTTGATTATGTTACTTCTATGTCTTTCATTGAAGATGAGTGATTGCTAAAATCTATTTTTATAAAATCTTATGGTTTTCTCTAGAGCTAGACCCCTGAATTTTCCTGCCTTACCTCTTTGTAGGTTGTTATCTGGAACATATAATAGTAGTCAATGGTTTTTTCCATAGTTTTTACAAGGGAGTACTTCATCCAGCTTCCCATTTGTTTCAGTTTACAGAAAATCAATTTTTATCCTTTAAATTAGGTCTAATCTTAACTTGTAAGAGCAACTGCTTATACGTAAACTCAGGTTTCTGTGTTTATTCACCATATTCTCCCTGCATCCTTGCTTGCTCTACAGAGACCTGTGTAGTGTTGGTAAACACTGTATTTTCCTTTCTCTATCTGTTTGGACACCAAGCCCATTGCCAGAGCTGAGTTCTGAGGACTGACAAAGAAATACTGATGTCTCTTCAACCTTTGTTTTGCATTTTGTTTGCATCTCTATACCTTAAAGTCTGAACCAAAGTTAGAATCAAAACAAAAGCATACTGCCTTGGTGTCTGACTTCCTTTAGTAGTCTGGGAAGTTTTGTGCTATGTTTGAACTTAATCTGTTTTTAGTGCATGTAATGTAGTCATGATTCAGGGGTCAATAATATTATTTAAAATCAGACACCTCAGAAAATGCTAAAGAAATAAAGTGAAATATAATTAATGAGCATCCCATGAGTTGTGCAATTCTGTCTAAACTGTACCAAACTAACCAATTGAATTAGTATCTCTTTACCTGTGGAGCACATGCTGCAGGTGCTTGCAAAACATCCCAAGTTTTAGCACCTAAAATTAATAAAACCAGACTTCAAATCGAGTGGAAGTAGCAACCCACAAGTAAAATGCATAATTTAATGTAGTACAAATATATACCAGTAATTATCCTGATAATAATATTTTAATAATTTTAATAAAATTTTTTGGTTTTGTCCTCATAATTATTTTTAATTAACCATCTGGTGCTTGGCCTGTGATCTCTGCTGATGGTTCTCTGTTTCTATTTTTAATTTTTCTGCTTATAGTAACTGGGTTTGGGTGTGTATGAAGAGTTATTACAGGAGAATCACTTTGCTTGGCACAAATAAATCACAAGTTGACAGGAATGGCTTTCTTGCTTCACCAAAGAACATTATGTTGATGAAAAAGAAAAGATTCTTGAATTTTAAAAATTTTTAGAAACTCTTGTAACTTATTTTAATAGGTCAGCACTAACTTCTAGAGTTTAAAGTAGTCTGTGGAGAACATGGAAATCTAGATTACTTATCACTTTCCTACAGATTATTGTCTCATTATAACCTTTGTAGTTCAGTGCTGTCAAGAAATAGATGTGGATTTAAAAATTAATGTACATACGTTAATGAATCATTCAACTGTGTTTTAAAATTTGTTTCAGTTTTTGTTTTTAAAAACATCTATGTGATCTGAAACAAGAATATGTGGAGAAAAATGAAGTCTTGGAAGTACATGGAAGATTTTTATCATAAAGTTTTCAAAATCCACTTGGCTGAAGTAGGACAGAATTCCCTCTTGGGAGAAACAGAGAGTTATGTCACAAGGTCCGTGCTGACTGCAGCTCTGCTTCTTTATGAACCAGTCCTCGTCAGTCATATTTATTGTTAGTAATCCAAGCTGTGTGTGTCGTAAATTAACCTCTTTTCAATCCTCTTTGGCTAATCTTTTGTGACACTATCCTCAGTGTATAAACTGGATATTAAGTAATATGTATTTTAATTCTTAAGCTGAATCCTTACAAGATGCTGATGTCTTAAATCATGCTTCTAACACCATGGTGGAAAATATGTGATTTTTGAAAAGTAGCAGAAAACAATTGTTTCAATTTCCCTTTCCATGTCACAGGAAGAGAACAGCAATCATCTCTCTTCGGAGAGCACTTTCTGATTGCACTGGCTGCTGAGCTCACCAGATGTCGTTTTGGATACCCGGTGGCAATAAAAATTAGCTATTCACCTGCTTGAGACAGAAGAAGTAAAAAATGCTCTCAAATAGTGAGCTTCAAAATATTTTGAAAATATTTCTGCATATCACAGACCTCTTACTATTTTCTCCAAGTTCAAGACCCCCTAGGGTGGGTATTCCACCTCTCCCATCAGTGAAATAAGATTTATGATCAAGATAAATTGTTACAATAGCACTTGAAACCAAGTCAGTTCTCTCTCTCATGGAAAGCCTTCCCATTCAACAAGTGTACATCTGTGTGCCGGCAACAGCTTTAGTGGAGTTTACCTGCCTAGAATGATACAAAACTCCAAGTGACTCAAAAGTGTATAGAAACCAGTCATACCTTGAGAAGGCAAAACTGTTTATAGGCCTGAGCCATCCATAACTTCTGATGCTTCCTGAAGCTGCCTTTTTACATTGGCTCTGTGTATAAAAACGGGCCAGCAACTTTAAAATGGAAATTACTTTTAGTTCCCTCACAAACCTCTTTCTCGCTGTGTGATTCAGAATTTGCTTCTCTTTTTCCTTTACTTGTGTGGACCAATCTCTAACAAAAAGATTGAAAAGAATGAAAACCCTTTCTTTTTATTATAGTAAATTTTCCAAAATTCATCTTCTGCCCTACCAAAACCAGCTGAGATTACCTGAAACCACTGAAGGAGCTTTACCTTTCCTTGACACAGTGCTGCTCTCGGGAGCTGCTGAAGGAAATGGCGCTCCTTACAATTTGCAAACCTTTTTTCTCATTATCACAGACAGTGAGGCCTGGCTTCCAGAGATGAGCTATGACAGCAGGTAACCTTACCAATGAAGTACTGCAACTTTTCCTCATCAATGAATTTCTCAAAGTCCCTCTATGTATTTCATGATCAAGGCTGGCCTTGTTGGGGGATAAATAAGCAGTAATACTGTAGAACAACACCCATAGGTCGAAATTAAATTTTAAATTCATTTTAATTAAGTTGGCATAGCATATGCATGTTATTTTTTTTAGTAATAGAAAGATGAGCAGGTGGGTTGGAAACAACTCTTACTTTCCTTTCATATGCAAAATACCCCAAGACACGTTATGAAACCAGCTAATGGGAGATCCAACCAAATGGAGTCTGGTGGTCTTTAACAACACAGATCTTTACCTGGGGAGGTCCATCTGGTTCGAGACTAGCGTTGAGCTATCAGGCTTCCTAATCTTAGTATGCCTGTCCTCTGTGACAGATAACAGACTTTTAAAGAAAAATCCATTATTAATTATAAGTCCTTTTGAAGCTCAAACCCCAATATCTAAGGCACACTTTCTTCCTATTTTTGTTTTGAAAGTATAATATTATATGATATTGATCAATCCCAGTCTCTCAGTAACTGACACTTAATTTCTTTTGTGTCTTTTGCAAAAGCATCAATAGAGAATTCAGCTCTGAGAAATGTACCTCTTCAGATGGTGACTGTTCTGCAGTTTTGAACTATATGAGGTATTTTAGACAGCTTGATTTTTAATAAGCACATTTTGCTCAGATGTGGATGAATGAAAGAGCTGTAAAGGAAAAGACACTTTAGAAAGCACGAGACAAAAAATATTTTCATTAATTTGATAAGTTCTTTGAAGAAGGGGAAGATATTCTGTGACTTCTATATTTTAATTAAAATAAGGAGAGACCAAGGTCCATCCTTCCTCTTGAGTTTTCTGTCAGCTCCCAGGTTTCATGAGACCAGTGAAGTTAACCCTTTCCTGGAGAATCAATGACAGCATCTTGAGGGTGTCTGTGTTCAATCTTTCTGAGTTCCTGAGGGGACAGCTGAGGGCAATAACTCACAATTTGCTTGAACTGCAGAGCTTGCATCTCGCATAAGAGCTTTTCTATAAGTGTGCCTGAAGTGAAGGTGTTTGGAAAGTGTTCGAAGTAGAGAGCCATAAATGCTTGGAGAAAGCCTCTGCCTCAGCAGTACCCAAACATTCAGGATTCCTGCTCAGAAAGGTGCTGCCTGACCCCACACATGTGCTGTGCAGCAGCACTGCAACTGCCAGGCATAAGTGAACGCTAGGAAAAATGCCTGTACAGGGCATGTAATTAAACTCTGAAGGCCCAGATTTATTCATAGAAGGAAAATATGCATCAAAGAATGCCAGCTTGCAAGGACACTATCTCTGCCTGAGAATGACTGAGCAAGAGTTTGTCCAAGGCAGGAAATGTGTCCTGCTATATCAAAAATGTCGTCTATTGAATATTGTATCCCAGGTGAATACTATTCAAAAGAGTGCATTGCATACATTATTGAATTAGAACAATTCCTATTTTTCACTTTCCTACTTTTCATCATAAAAGAAGAAAATTACAAGACAAGTTTTTATATGGCATTGTCATGCCCAATGCAGGTAGTGATCTCACTGTCATGGGTCACCACCCAAGGTAATAGGAATGCCATTCTTCACCAGTGTAATCCAACTTGTGTCCTGCAATGAGTTCATGCTCACTTTCTCCTCTATAGATACACTTTATGTAGGTAAATCAGAGAGTTTCATCATCTCCATGACAGGGGGCTTCATGTCACCACTTTTTCTAAAAGCTGGTAAGTTGTTGAGATGCAGTTTGATCCCATTTTCTCTCTGCTTATGTCAGTGAAGAGTATTTCATCTGATAAATCAACTTCAAACAGTGAGATCTCTGATGTTATCTCCTAGTGCAGTTTCATACATACAATCATTTAAACATGTTTTTCCATTTGATTCATTAACTATTAAATATACCTGAATAAACGCACTTATTTTCTCCAAAGCTTGAATCACACTCATTAAAAATATGCAGTTTTCCATAAACAGTTAGGTGAATTTGCAAGAAGCCCTTACAATAATGCTTTGCACAGCACTGGTGGCTGATAGCTGCTGCTTAGAGGAGTGTTTTTAGTCAAAAGTTGTTTTCTGTTTCATAGGTTCTAACAAAACCAAGATTATATGATCAAATAGAGGAAGGATCTGTGTATTTAATTCAAATATAAAAGATTTTATGTCCTTATTTACAGAAAGCCACTGTAAAGTAGACAAAAGCAAATTCAAAAGGGATCAAGCAAATCCTAGAAATAGAGGTTATTTTGCAGTATAAGTGCATGATTTTAAAGTTGAATGTAAACCTGCAAGTAGTAGTTGCAGATGCAATCCTAAAGCAATAAAAAAATTGTTCCCTAGTCCAGAGCTAAATGTAATTTTGATATATAAATCTCTCTCCTGGGGAAATTGTATGTTTTAATTGTTGTTACACTTGCTTTGGATGAACAGTGGGCAACTGATGCCGAGTTTTGTCTTCATATGACACCAATTAAGAGAGAAAGGTTTTGGTGACCTAACAAGAATTGCTCCCCTGCGTCAATACATACATTTGTTTATGCTGATTGGGGGGGGGAAGTATTTTAGTATAATAAACTGAATTTCTGATGTTCTTTCTCTTCATTACTAGAAGATACAATGGTGAGAGAGACAATTACTTGTAATGTAATTACTTGTAAGCTCTGCTTTTGCAGTGTCCTTAACATCAGAGCATCTGATAACACACAATTCAGTGGATATGAAGTTAAGTCAGCTGAGTGGTACTTGGGTAAAAACAGCCTCTTGAAAAGCTATAGTACATTTAAAAAGCAGTAGTGTCAAGGGACACCTAACTGAAAGCAACGCTGGAACAATTGGTGTTAAATTTCAGGCTGCCACAAATGGCTTTCATCATCAGGAAGTTTTTGATGTATGAATTCATGTGCTTACAGTATTTTTGTGGTTTTCATTTTAGTTTAATTTTACTCTCCATAAAAACAAAGAGAGATCAGTGTGAACTTTTGGCTTGTTCTTCAGTTATCCATTTTGCTTGATCTTTATGCAAAGTGGTAGCTCTGAGATTTGATGCCATTGATGATGATGTAAGATCTTAAATTACTTGGATTCAAACCATGGCTACTCACATTTTCTGTGTAATTCTAGGCAAGCCTTTTAACTATAGCCATAGTGCTGGCTGACTGACTTCTGAGAAAATCCCAGTTCTGAGGGATTTTCAAGCAGAATCAGATTTTCAGCTGGTCTTTAAGGCAGTTTAACTGAAGTAAGGACAGTCTTCATCACATGAGGATGTGGTTCTGTGTTATTAACCCTGTGCTGGGCCAGTGATTAAAATGCGTTGCAGTAAGATATCACCCAGCAACATAGAAATGCATCTAAAATGATTCTAAGTGCCTTCACCTTTCCCTTCTCTTTCCTTCTTTGCATACAAATCTGGGAATGTGCTCATGAGATACTATCATTAAAGTGGCTTTGTACTATTTGACAGTAGAATTCCACTTTTGAAAAAAGGCTTTCCTAAATGGAAGAAGCTGGCATTTTTCTGATAGCTCTGGTGATGTGGAAATTGGAGCTGTTTTCTGCTTTCTCTCATCCCCTCAGTATTCTAGTTATACAAGAGCTAATTTGTGTGGAAATGAGAGAACTGATAGTCTAGCCAGCTCATTAGGTGCAATTAAAAGAAAACCATCCCTCAGAGTCAATGAAAATCACTACCAGAGAAAGAATTGTTTGTGTTAGAGACTGTTTTCCCTTAAGCACAGTAATATTGTATTGGTGTGTATTTTTTATGCACTTCTTATGGCTCTACATGAAATAACACTCACTGTCTTGAAAGGGTTGTTTGAAGTTGGCCCTCTGTCTTTTCTTTTAAGTAGAAGTTAACTGCCACAGATTGGCAAACTACATTTAGAAAGCTGATTTTTCCAATGTCACTCATGTAGTTTGGCAATTCAAGATTTTTGTTAAAACTTTTCTTTTTAATGAAAATTTCTGTTACAAAAAATAGAACATTAAAGAGTACAGTACAATAGCTGGGTGAAGTTAATGACTGTGTACGCTTACTGAAAGAAAATTTTGTAGTATGGATTATGTTACAAAATATCCAATGTAATGATTGTTGAAATCACTCATCCCAAATGATTCTTCAGAACAAAATTATGGAAACTATGCTGAGATCAATTATATTGAGACTTTCTTGTCTTCCAACACAGGAGCATTTTGGAGCAATTAATGTTTCTGGATACGCAGATCAATCTGCTGCAACCATCCTTGAAACTCTGATGTGTGCCACAAGTGGCTACTTACTTCTCCATTTTCTCAGATACTTAAAAGCACAACACTCATGCATTTTCATCATTACACTCAATATTGACTTGTTTGTTATGAGGTGCTATCAAGCGTTGATATTCTATCAGTTCTATCCAAATTCCTGCTTTTCTTCAGGGAGACCATTTGGAATTTAGCAGATCTTAACATCAGTAAAACATTTCCAGTGCTCCTCTTAAATGTTTCATTTGTTCTCTTTCACACTACTGCCTCAAAATTGTCTTCTTGGACTTCTGTTAATGATGTCCAGAGATCTTTGGAAAAAGCCCCAACTGTTTCTTTTGTTTTCTTTTTTTTTTTTTTTTATCATAAAAGATGATACTATTCTTTTTTGATTAAAGATAATAATAAAGAGCATGCTTCTAACTTCAAATTCTCCCCTCTTTCATGTTGTAATACAGTATTTCACAGAAAAAATGATAGTTAACTTTGGAGTACTGAAAATAAGTGCTGTGATACATTAAATACTTCACTATAATTACTGTCTGAAAGCTACAAGGAAACCTAATTGATCAATTTCTTCTTTGCAATGAAAGACTGACACTTTCCAGAACATCAAGATGACTTAATTTGATGCATAATAAAGAAAAACATTTCTAAATGACAGATTTGATTTTTTCCTATTGATCAAGGTTGCAATTACTAGAGCAATTAACTTTTTGATCTTCATGAGGGTCCAAGTGAAATCTAAAAAGGTTAAAAACGACAGGGAGGTTTTTTTTGCAATAAAATGGATCAGCAGTAGTTGTCAGGAAGTTTAGCAGTGAATCATGTTCTGATACACAGGCAGAAATCATTCTGTCCTTTCAAAATTTATGTGCGCCAAGTACAGGAAATAGTATCTCAGGATATTAGGTTACCATTTTTGGTGTTTTTCTATTAAAATTGAACCAATTGGTCTTCAGATTAACTTTTTATTCAGGTAAATCAGTTAACAGAATTTTACACAGCTGATGTATGGTCTGACCTTCGTTTGCATACATCAGTATCACACTGCAAAAGCTAACTTCTATGATTAATATTTTATAAGGGCAAATGTGTGTTATACACAGGTTCTACATAAATTTACAAAAAAGTAGCTTTAAAAGAATAGTGTAATGAAAACCAGAATGTTTTGCACCGTGTGTGTTGTCCAAGGTAAAGTAACTTGAATTTAATATTCTACTTCTGCTTGTGAGCAGGAGGTTTAGTTCCACTGGCTCTGGTTATCACAGATTTTCTTCTTCCAATCCTAAATGAGGGTTATCATGGAAACACCGAAACTAAAAAATGAATAAAAACCCCCTTCTAACGTAAATATGAATTATGCCAAGAATGTCCATTAAAATCATTATCTTAAGTAGCTCTAAATCAGTGATTTTCAGAATGAGAACAAATGTCAGCAAAATGTCTCATCTGCTACTTACACTGTAATTATAGATTAACAGGATTAACAATGTTTCCCACCTTCCTTCATGCCATGATGGCCAGCAAGACTGTCCATTATTGTTAACCTCTGTTTTAGAACAATTAACATTAAGCTAATAGGATGGGGGGTAAGGGAGAAAGAGAACTAACTATGCAAATTCTTTTTGGAGACTTAGGGAAGAAAATGACCCAAGCATGATAAAAATCATATGGATCTTATATGACCTTATGAGTGACACAACCTTCTGTTACCTCCCATCACCTGGGGGAATTTTCTGGTCAGAATCCCTGAAAAATAAGAATGTCTGTCTGATTAGCACATATAAGTTCTTTGGAAATATACAGGTGGCATTTTTTCTGATGCCTTGATCACTTTTTTTATACCTTATCTACATCTCAGATGAAACTCCCGCCAAAACTAACAAAATTTAGCATTTCCTGAGAAGGTTATTTAAAAGTCTGAGGTAGAAAATGAGGACTACAATATTCTAATACATGTATAGAATGTATCTATAAAGGCAAAGTAGTTGCTGAGACTGGAATGTGGTATTTTATGCTGTGTCAGTGAATTGATTTTGTTTTTAAAGTGTTTCTTTAAATTCAGGCTTTTTTATTTGTAATCAAATTCAGTGAATGTCACAGATACAAACCAAATATTTTGGCCCAAGAATAAATCAGTCCAGAGCCAAATGAGAGGGAAAATTGAAATTAATTTAAATAATTTTTTTTTCTAAAAATTATTACAGTATTAAAATATAACTGGAAGCTTTATAGCTTTGAGAACTCAGGCTACACCACAATAAGAGCCTTTGTAGTCTTATATAAATGAGAATGAGAAAGAGGAGGAAAAGTTGGGTAAACAGCAGCAGTAAAACTGAAAGCAATTTAGCTACAATAATTCAATAAATTAGTGGCAAAATGGGAGACACAAATCTCACAACCACAAATGAGCCATTCATTAAACCAAACTGTCTTTCAATTTTTATTTTTAAGTAAAACTGGGACCTAAGCTATGTGTTGCTCTCAAACCTGTGCCCGTATTCATTTCAGGGATTATTTTGAGCTACCTCAGCTTTATCTGTGAGAAGTTCCTGAAATAAATGCCATTCTTCACAAAAAGAGATAACGAAAGAAAGGAAAATACACATTCCTTGAGCTGCTGGTGCTGGTAGACAAAGGAATGGGAGGGGAGAAATATATAATGTATAAAGCTTTTGAATTGAAATGACTCCTCAATTGCTTAAATCTTTCTGGAAACAGTCCCACATATGAAAGAGAACAGTTATAATGTAAATGCTAAGGAATGGTTTCTATAGACAAAAAAATATTTTTTCTTTAGTAACTAGGATGCTAAAGAGTAAAAATCCTTGCTATCGACTGGTTAGCTACTTTGCCTTCTATGTATCTGTTTCTATACTGCTAAGCTTTGCATATTTTAGTCAGGTAACAATGAGAAACAAACAGAACAATAATAGTAGTAAGAACATTTTGTATTTCTATGATATTCTGTATATTTTCTTTCTGTGGTATTTTGTGTTTGGGCTGAAACTGCAACAAGGCATTATCAGAACTACCATTATTAAAATGTTTTCAAGTCTTCAGCTCTCAAGAGACGAATGAACCAGTTTCAGAAAAATGTTGAAACAAAGCAAGGAAAACTCATATGAAAGTAGCAGTGAAGGCTCAGCATATGTCTTCCACAGAGGGTGTTTTGATTTGGTACAATGTGTGTCACCTCTACTTAGAGAAATTTATTGCTCTCAGGTAATGAAAGCTCCTTGGGAGCACAGGTTTAGTAATTGAGCCATAAAAGACTACAGCATGAAAAAAGCCAAACCCTGTTACATTTTGTTTTCTTTGTGACTTCCAGGTGACCGCCTCAGTAGTAACTGCATTTTCTTTTCCTAATCTGAAATAGTTTCTCAAAATCATACTGATCATCACATAACCATTTCCTGCTTCAACTTCAAAACCAGCAAAGATGCTTTGATCACATCCATGCTTGATTAAGGGTTTTGCATAACAATGAATAATATGAAATCTTTGCTTGAAAATTGAAATCTGAGGTTTTTAGTTCTGTTGCCAAAAAAAGCCTGGCATTGCCTATCTGGGGAATCATCTTCTATTGGATATATGCAGTCACAGGGCAAATGGTGGTTTCTAAATGAATGATTTTCCAGACAGTCTCAACATAATAAAGGTAAAAAGACTGAGTGGTTTGAGGGAGGAGCTGTTGGTGCACGAGTAGAGTTTTCAACTGGGTGGTTTTCATCAAGATACTAAAATGGTTGTCCTACAGATACTCATTAAATGCTTAGAGATACTTGAAAATAATTTATTTTGATTGAATTTTGCAAAAAGGTGGATACTTGAGACTCTTTGTAAGGGGGAAAAGGTTATTTGTTTTGTTGTTGTATTCTCAGCTGATAGTACCAGTCATGTTGTTGAAATAGACTCTGAGTGGAAACAAATGCTTGGTAAGTTCTAGTTTTTTCCTCACACTGATCTAAAAAAGTTCTATAATTTTTATTCCTACTGGCTATTTCTTCTCTGTATGGAGTAGAGGTTCACTTTATTTTCAAATCTGCTCATGGGGGGTGAATCTGTTTTTGCTACCTATCCCATAAGAAAAACACTGAAGTTGTTTTCTTCTATTCATTATTCATAGAAAATTAAAAAACAAGTAATTACATATTCCTTATAATTACAATAAATATTATTTTTGTATCAGGATTTACCTATGTAGGACATAATTCTACTTTGTTTGTTTCCTGCTCTTCATTTGATTATATTCTTGGTCTTCTTATTAAAACAGTTCAATTGTAAGTGGAAAAGAGTCCCAGAAATTGCAAGCTGTGTTAAGAGAACTTGCTGTGCTTTAATAGAACAAGTAATAACAAGCAGTGCTTCTTCTCTTTGCACATGGCACAAACTGGGGCAACAAAGTGGTAGAAAAAACCCACAATTTATTGACATTTTTCCTGTCCCTTTTTTTATTAATGCATTGATCTTCACATAGAGAGATGTTCTGTTGCTGCTGTATTGAAGGCAAATTACTTCAAGAAGTGAAACCCTCTAGTTTGAGTCAGTGTTTTTGTTTTTTTCTGGTTTTAGTTAGTCGTTGTCACCAAAGATACTGGTGGTAGCAGGTGGTTATGGCAGTGGAAACCACTATAATTTCTATGGTTCCTTTGTCCCTGTGCCAGGATCAGTGAATGGTGGTACTGTCAAGAAGCCCTTAAAAATATGTGCTCTGGGAAGAGGTTAACAGTGAGAAAATATTAAGGTGAACTTTAAGCACTGAAGAAGTTACTGAAAACCCTAAAATTAGTGTTAGTAGAACTGGAGATATTTTCTGACTTAATCTGTTTCTGCAGCTTATTTCCACAAAACTTTGTCTAATAACACTTTACTTCTCTTCCCCACCTCCAATTTTAGTTCTGTTATAGAACACAGATGCATGCTCTAATAAATAGACAAAATTGATGCATGGATATATTTCCTTTCTTATGTAACCTGACTCTCATGTAATGCTTCTTATCACTAAATTGTTTTTTATTTTTTACTCCACCCCATTTACGTGCTCACTTCTAGTCATATATAAACTGGACAGAATTTAATACACAATAAAGTGGTTTGTGTTTATTAAAAGTATTTCAACCAATACACAATCAATTGAAATTTTCAAGGTTAGGAGCAGTTGAGCAAAGTCTTTATGCTACTCGCTGGGCCAGGAGTAGGAAGTGCCCTTGAGAATTTACAATGTGATTTCATGGAAGATTAGGAAAAGGCTGTCTCTTAGGGTAGCCACAGTATCTGAATTCATCATATTCTCTATCAATTTCATGCAGATATAACAGTCTCTTTCTTATTACTATCATTTTCCTTAATAGAATATGTAATTTAGTTATCCAAATGATACAGTACAAAATAGGAAGCTTAAATTATCTTCATTGTGTCAAAAAGAAACTAAAGTGCAGAAAGTGTCTAGCTTAACGTACACAAAATAGTTATGGTCTCAGTTAGTAAGTGTGTGATGCCATCCTGAGTACCACAATTGTGATTTACTCACTGCATTATCTATCATCTTGAAACAGAATATAATAATTCTCTTGGCTTTTGTTTGGAAGTAAAAAGTTTTCCATTACAACAAAAGAGGAACTTTCTATTGATCATGAGTTATCATCATTGGAGGGGGCTTTAAAAGATTATTCTTCTCTTCTAATTGTGGACAGTGTGATGGCTGCTGCTGTTTTAATGGAGTATTAGTACAGGTTTCTTCAGTCTAGGCAGAATTCAGTGTTACACTAGCTAAACAATTTTGTGGAAATCTGAGCTACCCATTTGTCCTAGTTTCAAATTATTCACTTGAAATAGTTATTTAGTAACTGATAACCACTTTAGAAAATGAAGTTTCCCACTGTGTTTGTTCCCACCAAATAAACTCAAAAGCATTTCAATTTGTACTCATTATTCTGCACTTCTCTCTTACTGTCAGAATGTTACTTAAACATTTCAAGTTATACCAGCATTATGGTATTTAAAGTCATTTAAAAAATGCACCCTAATAGATTGTCATTCAATCTTTGATTATAACTGTAGAGAAGATATTTTTTCATGAGCTTACCAATGCATAACAAACTTGTAATGGAAATTTTCCTGTGGTCTGTCACCGTCAGCTGTTCCCATTTCCACGTTATCTCAAAGGGTTTTGTATGGAACCAAGAAACAGCTCAAAATCCGCAGTTACAGGGCCTCCTCTGGGGGTTGTTTCAGAAAAAGCCAATGAAGAAAGAGAACTGGTCAGCTGGTGGGATGAGCCGTTAGGAAGTGAGCTCCTTCAATCTGAGCATTACCTAATAAAGTCAAGGAAAATTGAAGGGTAAAAAAACACCAGTAATTAATGAAGCAATTGTGCATCTCAAGAACTCGTGCTATCAAAAATAATTTCTGGGGAGATGAATTAATGAACAATTCTGTAACAGCTGTAATTTCATCATTCATATAGATAGTCAAATTATACAGGATAATAATAATTATCAATAGTTCCTATGACATGAATTGGAAAAAAATGAGGAGTACTGTGAAAACAGGGTGGTTGTCCCCCTCCATCATCTTCACAGACAGAGAAGTTCTACTCCTTAAAACTGCAAATCTAGCACCTTTTACTATTGTTTTCATTGCTGTTTCAAGCCATGATATGAAAATATTTCCATCTCTTCCCTCTTGTAGATTGTATTTATCACAAAATTAGATTGTCTTGTTTTTATAGCACATGCCAAGTAATTTTATTAAAACATTAACTCATCTTTCTCCCAGTGAATTATATGGATGGCTTAAACATTCTCTTTGAAGAGATTACATTCTCAGAGTAAAAGCAATAATATTCAAACATGCTGAGAAAGAATATGAAAAATATCATTTGTATTTATTATTCTTTGTGTGAAATTAAAACAAGCAAACACAGCAAAAGCAGCCAGCTTTGTGAGAGTGTCATGTAATTAGGAAATGCTTAGTGGATGAATAAAGATACAAACATATTTATTTCCATTATACTCTGATCACCATCATTTTCTGATGGTGAGCTCTGCACATAGGATAAATACATTAAAAATGTGGTTTTATTCTCAGTCTTTCCATGTGACATTATTAGTATTTTATTAGGAAAGCCCTTACATTTTAGTACCAGTCTGGGTCTCATTGTGGCATTCATTTACCTTTATTTCCACAGTAGTATTTCTACAAAGATACCAGCATTAAGGCACATTTCATTAGCATGAAGCTACATAGATTTTTGAGATTTGAGATAACGTGTGGGCTGATTGAGTTTAGTGGCTTTTTAACAGTTTGGTTCTGCGATATGTCTTCCATCTAATGGAAACAAAGTGACTGTTATGCTCCAGCTCAAATTACTAGAGGCTGATAATCTTTCCTGGTTCTAATACCATTTAGGGATTCGTTAGATACCTCTCAAGATACCCACCAGTTTTTAAGAACAGAATGTTAAGACTGTTGAATCAAACTTGCAATTTGATTTGAAGAAAGGAAAGCGTTGGCAACTGCCTTGTTACTGCAGATATCATTACTAGTCTTCCCTGCATTTCTTTGTAGATGTTTAAAAAACACAGTAAAAATACCCTCAAATTAAACAGGAGGATTACACTGGATGTAAAACCAGGTTGGTGACATAGTTTTCAGTAAACTTCTGGCCAAACTGAAAATACTTAATGATGGCATTGGTTTTCTTCATGAAAACAGAGTGAGCACACATTGAGTAAGATTTTATAAAGAAAATAAATTAATAAAGCTGTTAGGACTCTGTGTACTTTGCATGTACAAAAGCAACCTTTATTTTTATTTTATTTTGTTTATTCATATGTTCATACATTGTTTAATGCTAGGACTAACAAGAATTGATGACTCTTGTCATGCTTTTCAGGGCCTGAGTTATGGGAAGTGACATGACTGAGAGTTATACTTGTTTTATGTGGCCTACAGGCTTTATGAAGAATGCCATAATATATTTTACTCACATCTCATAACATGACTGTAAACAAATACTAGTTATGAATGTGGTCACTGTGAGGAGAATTTGTATGGAGTCCGTGCATGAAGTATTATTGATTTCTGCTAGAGCTGAAAGTGAGTAGCAAGTGTGGTAAATAAATCAGGAATCCATTGTACCAGTGCATTACTGCCAGAAACGCTTGCTTGAATTTTTTTGGTTTTTTTAACATATGACTATTACCATTAAGATATTTCTCTTATTGCTTATACGATGTTTTCCACTCCTTCACCCTTGGGAGCAGCTGCAGAGTTCCCAGGGCAGGGCTTCATCTTCTTGCCAGGAACAAGGCAGAGAACAGAGGTCCAGGACTCTGAGCAAATTCTCTAGGTCTGGGGAAGTGGTGGTACCAGAAGGAGAAATAGGAATTAATTTCTTCCATCCTTCCAGAGTCTTTCTTCTGCCCTGCTCATTAAAGCAGGCAAAACCAAGGCCCAAAAAGGAGGCATCTCACACCCTGTCTAATAAAGCTGTCCACATTGCTCTGTCCTTCAAAGGGCCCCTCAGGTCCTGAGTACCAACCTCCTTTCTGCTATTTTGCTCAATTTTCTTAAAAAATTTCTCTAAAGCTCAGTCCCATATTTGTTCTTGTGCTGTAAGGATACAAAATAATAAAAAGGTTTAAGTTGGGAGCTTAAGACTTGCTATCTCAATTTTTTAGGAGTTATTGCTTTTCTATGTGTAATTCAAAACTCTTGTTCCCAGATGGTCTTGAAAAGTCTGTGAAGATGGTTTTCTTTCCTTGATGCAGTGCTATTTTTTTCTAACCTGTCTCAAACTGTGAGGTATAGCCCTTAGCTCTAGTGAATTTTACTTAGCACCCAGAGCAACTGGCAGCAGTGGTCAAGAAAGCTGCTTTGGCATTTTCTGCTGGAATTTTCATCCTGTCTCCTCCTTCATATGCTTAGCAGCTTATTAGACCTACCCACTCACACATTAACCTTCACCTTTTTTCAACTTTTCAGTGAAGATTTTCCTCAGCTTTTTGCTTCTCCACATACTGCTCTTCTTTGAAGGGCTCTCTGTTTCATGCTACTCCTTCGCCTAAAGGATTCATTGAATTTTTCACCTGATCCTTCAGCCCTTTTTGCCCAGTGAATCAGCTGGCATACACTTTATGTCTGTTATGTACCAGATTTTGTGAATAATTCAGTGTTTCCTGCCCAAACACAGTAGTACCATCTCAGTTCCTCCTGCCCACTGCAAATTCTTCTGCACTCTGCTGAGGAAACCCAAACCCTTCAGCTCTTCTCACTGACATGCCTCAGTGCCTTACACAAACTCTGCTTCTGGAGGTAAAGCACAGCTTCCCACCAAAATCTTCTCAAAAATCTGAAAATATTTCTAGTTGCGAATATGGAAATGAAACCTTTGTTCAAGAGCAAGGAGCTCGTGAGTGTTATCTTTTTTGAAGACTGGACAAGAGGATGTTGGGTAAAAGCAGAATTGGGTGAGCAAGGGAATTGTCTCCTTCATGTCATCTTGTCATTTTGGGGATCATCCTGCATAGGCAGGAGAAATAATCAAGCCAGGGGCACTGCTAAAAATGGAGGAAGCAGAAAGTGCTAAAGGGACATTACGCATGTAGCTCAAGAACTGGATGAAGTTAATTCTAGTGAATCGTATTTAGCTACCTGTGGAATAATCCTCCTCCTTAGATGCTTCTAATCAGAGCATCGGGATGTGCTTGAACACTATGAAGAACCAGAGCATGCTATGAAAATTTTTCCATAGTGGAGCCAAACTGACTGCAACTACGAACATAATAAGGTGTTATTAGAGCCCTAAGAAATGTATGAAACCCAATCAATCAGAGCACTTGTCTCCTTAACACCAGTTATTTATCAGACGGTGCAGGGCTGCAGTCCTCTGTGCTAAGCGCTGTCACCTGAGAAGCCTTTGCTTGTGCTGCGGCATGGCTGGGGCAGGGTTGTGCCGATTGGGGTGTTGATGTCTGTCAGGTGAGCTAATTATGGCTCAGACACTCAGGTGAAAGCGGTAACATCAGGACAAGTCGCACTGAGCCACATGGAGTCCAGGGTGACTGAAATTGTCATCTTTGTTCTCTTATTCTGTGTAAAATCTCTTTTCCGCAGGTTTCAAAAGAGTTTTATGCTGATATTTGAAACCTCGATTCTTTGAAAAGTAGCCCCTAATCCATTGAGAAAGAGGCCTCTGCCTTCCTTTTTTCTTCTTCTTCTTCTTTTTTCACATTTTTCCATGTTCCTAATGGTTTGAACATCATTACACCCACAGGCAAGGCAGTGCCGCTGTGACCGGGGCTGTGGAGCTGCAGCCGCTCTTGGCTCCCTCAGGGACGGGATCTGTCCCATCCGTCTTCTCTAAAGAAAGCAGGACAGTGCTGGGCCAGTCTGAGCCAGGGGTGGTCTCCCTCCCAGGCTGCCCACAGTCATTAATTGCAGTAATTAATTGCAGGTGAGAGGCGCACGGGGTTTATGAGGCAGGAGGGGCCAGGGCACTCCTCTCAGTCTTTACAATCGGCTCCAGCGAGAGGTTCTGCAGGAGCTGCTGCGCTTAACTCCCCATAAAAAGGTATGGTTTGTGTTCCTTGTGTGGGTTTGACTACATTGTTGGTTTGTTAGTTTGTTTCTCTTAGTTTAAGTTAAGAATGAGCGTGGCTCCAAGTCCAGCAGTCTCTTTTCCAGGTGAACGCAGTCGTGTGGAAGGATATTTACCAATATCGCCATCAACTTTTTACTAAGCATGTTGAAAAACTACTAATTTACTCTCATGTTTGAGTCTGTCTTGTTGACTTTGCCCAGCGCTGCTCATTGCTCTACACGTGCTGGAACAGCCACAGCCGATGGGAGAAGCCCATGGAAACCGCAGGAGCTGGATGTGCCGTGCTCGTTTTCAGGTCAGGTTTGCAGGGAAATCAGGCTTTCTGAAATACTGCAGATGCTGGGTGCAACTTACACTGCCCTTTTTTCACCGTGACAGACTTTGCTAACTGTGTTCAGTGGCTCAGTTGATGAGGATAGTGACTAATCAAATTTTTGAATAATTTGGAGTTGTAATGTCTGCTGCATCCTGATAGGAGAGAAAGCAGAGCTGTGTGTGGCTGGGTATAAGTTATTAATGAAGTGATTACAGAAAGAATGTTTTTGTTCTGCTTTGTACCTCCAGAAAGCTGTTAGCTTCTCTGAGGCAGGGGGAGGATGAAAGAGATGTTTTCATTAGTAGTTGCCAGCATCCCAAAGTGCTCCTTGGGTACTTTGAAGCAGAACAGTATGAATTGCAGTAGAGATAAGGGATGGTAGAAGCCACCCAAGTCTGCTCTGTGCTCCTCTAGATACCATCACAGTGTGTTATGAATAAATTAAGGTAGCAGCATCTGTTTGCCATGTATGTAAACTGCTAAGTAAACTCCTTGAAGGTAAGAAAAATGCTTTTGAGTGTAATACCTTTTTGTCTAGATGTTGATATAATAAAGAACAAATAAACAATAACCCACATGAATATTTGAACAGTTTAACAGCTTTAAAAAGGCTTTGGGGAGCATTTCTAGCAGATAAAGTAACTTTTGTGTTCATGAACACTGTGCTACAACAGTCTGACCTTAGCCAGGGTTAATGGGAAAGGATAGAATGAATGAAAATTTTAGTTATACCATCAGTTGCAATATAAGGGGCAGTTTTATTCCCTACATAGTCCTGAAAGACTAGTTGTGAATGCTGAGCGTGTTTAGCAGATCTGTGCATTGCTTGCAGTTAATCATTGGAATAGAGTGAAAAGTTTATAATTTTCCAGGAGTGGAAGTAAAACCATTGATAGACTATTGATGAGACAAGGTGTTTAAGGCTCAGGATTTTCCTTCCTGTGCAGTTTCCAAGGCCGTCCATGAAACTCTTATTTCCTCCAGTCTGGCATGTGAAAGTCAGTGCTGCTTAAATTTTCTCTTGTTCTTTGTGGTGTTATAAATGAAAAGCCAATCAAACTGAATTTAATAATTGGAATGATAGATTTTATTGAATGACCGAGATACAGTCATCAATTTCCCCGATAAGAATCACAGCGTCGAGCCCAGGAAGTTGGCACCAGGTGAACTCGGGACTATCCCTCTCTAACAGCGAGTCCCTCTGAGTTCACTAAGTTGTCCAAGTCCAGTCTGTTTTTATACATTTTTTCTGGCCCAGGGCAGAGATTCTTCCTTTCCTTTCAGATTGATCTTATTCATGGTGGTGTCTTCTCTCTGCTCTGAGGTGGACAATGTCCTTTCCTGGGTGGAAGATGCATAATGATGAACTCTCCAACGATCCTAGCTGTCCTGATGTTGGTTCTTTGTCCTTTGCATCCTGTAGGACAAAGCTGTTTCTGGGAGTGATTGAATGTTTGATTGGATTTCCTGGAACATGGTCTCGGGGTGGATCTGCCCAGGTGTAGCATGAATGGGCTATCTCCCGTCCTGGCCACGGTTCTTCTTATGTTAATCAGGGCGCGGTATCGGTGTAGCCTGATGTATCATTGTGGAGAGTTGGATGTCCTGCCCATGTACTCATATGATAATGAGTCTTTGTTTCTCAGCAGCCAGGCAGGGTGTGTTGCAACCCCTGCCTGTTACTGAGGTTTCAGCTTTAAATCTTAGTTTCTATAACATATATTTTATACCTGCACAAATTAACAGATTTCATCTATGATAGTGGTTACTGAAGAACAAGTGATTAGATAATGACAGATTATTTTAGCAGAGTTCTCATGAATTGTGCTGGACAAAGTTGTTATAAAATAAATATTGTATAGTGGTTGTTCCTTTGTCTTTACCTATTGTGTCATGTTTAGAGAGCTATTTGTAGCAGCTGATAGAGATTGCCTGGTTGAACAGCTGATGTCTATAAACAGCCTATGTGTAGGTAGGGTAGCAGGAGGGCTGGTGGGAGGAGTAGGACTTTTTCTTTTCAGTTTTTATAGCTGATCATAGTCATGTAGTGACTCTGGAGTATGGAGGTGCAGAAAAGATAGATGAGAGTTCCATGATATTTCTGAAAACAGTAAGGGGGAGGGGGGGAGCTCCAAAAACCACTAGGGTAGTATGCAAGCGGCAGCAAGAAGGTGAGAAAGGCATGTTTGCTGGTCATTTTCAGCTGCAATTGCATTTAAAACACAGGTGTTTGTTTTTAAAGATTTTTATCGTGGCAGATGAGGGCTTGCAAATTTAAGGATTAGGTGTTAACTAAAGGTAAATGGAGAATTTAGATGTGCTGTGAAATAAGGAAACTGAAAGTGATGCTGCTGGAGCCAAGCCAGTGCAACAACTCACTGTCGACAAAAGGGGAGAGAGTCCCTATTCCTTCCTCCCCTCACACATCCACTGGCTACGTGATCCCCTCCCTTCTGTCTGAACAAGGTTGTTGATTGTCTTTACTGAGTATCAGTGAGTTGAGTGAGAAGAACAGCAGGGTGCATGTGATTGCTGGAAACAGAAAAAAGCAGGGTGTAGGAGGGTGGGACATGTAGGAGGATATCTACCTTTTGGAGTCAGTTTTTAGACTGTGATAAGCATTTGAGCTGTGAAAAGCAGCATCCCCTGAAGAAAATATGTATTGCTTTGTTAGGAGGAAGTAAAGGTAGGTTGTTCCCCAAGGGAAGAAAAGCCAGGCACAGTAAGGGAGGCAAGGAAAGTGACAGTCCCACAGTATGAGGGGAAGACAGAAGGAAAAAGAACTTACCTCAATTCCTGCCACTAGCAAGAAGGTTCAGAGGACATTGAAAAAGAAAGCAGTGGATGAAATATCCTGTCTCAGCTGTCTACAGTGAGAATTTGACAAATGAGAATTTGTCACTGGTTCTTTTGTAACATGACAAACAATGAGAGTTTAGATAAAGCTTCAACTTCAGTGCTGATGGCTCAAATCTGGTTGCAGTTACTGTCTTGTTTCCCCTCAGCATCTCAGATTAATGGCTACATATGTGCCAGATGTTTTCTTTTTCCACCCTGAATGTATCTGGAAGCACAAAATGTCAGAGACAAGGTACACAGAATGGGCCAAATGAGGAGTTTTGGCATTTCACTTTTTCAGGGTGGATTTGGAATGTAGCTGGCAGAGTTGGCTTATTGCTAAACTGATATAACACATTATTGAGCTAGGTTTCCAGCCTGGCATGGGATGGTTTGGGTTGGAAGATGTGAAAAAAAGCATCAGGTGAACTCGGGACTATCCCTCTCTAACAGCGAGTCCCTCTGAGTTCACTAAGTTGTCCAAGTCCAGTCTGTTTTTATACATTTTTTCTGGCCCAGGGCAGAGATTCTTCCTTTCCTTTGTATTCTTCCTTTCCTTTGTATATATCCTTTGTATCTTCCTTCCNCTAACTCTAAAATTGTTTAACTTTTATTATTGTATTTGTATTAATTTTTATAATCAATTTTTATTTTCATTAAATTTTCATAAATTGCAAAAATGAGGATTGGCATTTATTACAGAAGAGAAAGATCACCCAGGAGCCACACCCCTGCTAAGAGAATCTTTTACTCTCTATGGGTAGGTATGACCACACCACCCACCACGGCACTGTGATAAGTTTATTAAACCTTCAAGTGGAGCAACCTTGAAATATGCCTATTGTAAAGTAAGCCTGTCAAGTTCAGCTGCAACTCTGAGTCAGTAGGGGTTTAAATTTACTTCGTATTGGAATAATTTTGTTTTAGATTTTCTAATTCTAGAGACAATATTAAGCTGCAGTTTCAAAATAAATACATCACTACAAATGCCTGCACTTGGATGCATTCCTATCTGCCTATGGAATGATTGATCTGTGTCATAGCATTCAGTACCACTATGCTTGTACTGCTTAAGTTTTGAAGTCCTTTTTCCTAACAGATTGAAGTAATCAAAATGTTGCTCCCTTATCTAATCTAATGACTTGTTCGCGTTAGCTGAAATAGTCCCTATGTAATCAAACTACTTAATAGAGATAATTGAGTGTAATTTTAAACATTAACCACAATGTCTGATTTACATTACCTTTTGCTGAGGGAGACGGAAACTATTCTTATTCCAAGGAATTCCACTTTCTTGCAGCTTCTTTAAGCAACTTAAATCAGTTTTAGGCTCATTTCTATGTTTATAGAAGTTTGCCAAAGATCAGAAAACAGATGGCAAACATTGCTTCTCTTGTTTTTCCTCAAGAATTAATTTTCTTTACTACTACCATTTTGTAATCCAGTTTTTCCTACTTAAATATGTGATCCAAGTTTACGAAGACATTAGAAAGCAAAATTCAAGACTGACAATGCCCTCTAATTCAAAAAAGAACTCTGAGGAGAGGTGGGCAAATATAGGTCATGATTTTCCAAAGGAAATAACTGAGTTGTTCATCCTGTGCAGGCTCACAACTTTTTCAATGAGATGACCTAGCCAAAGTTGATATTTGTTTATATTTTCATTTCAAAACAGGGCCTTGTATGTCTAGAGAAGGAGTCTGCCTTAGCTGTGAAACAGCAGCATGGTCTCTGTGGATTTCATAGCCTATTTTCAATCTGCGTGTGCTGCACTGCTTTACTGCAACTTTGTCATCTTACACTGGACTTAAACTTCCAAATTAGCTACAAGGGAGCTAGAATGTCTGGAAGATGGTGGGAGAGAAAGAAAACATGGATTGCATCTTAATCAAAAGAACATGCTGAGTGAAAGGATGATGTACATCTTGTGGTGATGTACACCTCTTCTTCCTATGCAAGCTATTTTTGTTTGTTTGTTTTCTGAAAGTAGCTTAAATTTTCAACTAAAGGAAAGCAAGAATAAATAAATATCAAAATTCATGCTGCTTTTAGAATTTTTTTCCATTCTTCTAGGAACTTAATGTATTGGTCTTTTTTTTCCTCTTGTTGAGAGAAAAATGGAAGGGCTAGAACTGAGGGGTGAGTGTAGCTTTCTGTGTTTTGAGGGTTTTATAGTGAACTGAGGAAAAACACTTGTGTGGCTTGCAGTTTATGGTGCAAGATGAAAGAGACGCAGTTTGGAGTTCTGCATGTTTTGACTTTTAAAATGGACAGATATCTACTCAGGAACTAAGTCATCTCTTAACTTTCATCTTCTATGTCATTCAGTTGTTTTATGTGCTGTGCATGAACTGACACGCGGAAAACTCTAAAACTCAGAGACAGAGATTTAAAGTAGGTATGTAGTTTATTCAGCGCCGGGCGTGATGCGGGATAGCTCCCAAAGGCATGCGCAGCCCCTTGCTCACCCATGTTTTCATTTAACCCTTAGAATGTTACATATGCATCAAGTTTTGCAATAAGCCATGCATATTCATTTCTTGGCTCCCCCCCTCTCCGCTCCGTATGCTGATTGTCTTATCAGTCTCTTGCGCCTGCGTAGCTGTTCCTGGTGGTCGTCTTGGGGGTCTTCAGGGATGAAGAAAGTAGTCTTCCTCGGGGATGAACTTCTGACCTTTGCTGTCCTGCGCATGCTCACTTGTCCTCTGGTCATAGTCCAAGCTACGAAATCAGTCCTATCTGGTCCTGGGGCCTGAGGAGACTTGTTATCTCAGTGTTGTATTCTTGTCCCCTGTTCTAATAAACATCTTTCCCTTTGTCAGACATCCTTGCATCCCTCCTTATTGTTCTCGGACATAGTTCTGTCTCTCCCCTCCTTAGTCAACTAATACAGTACAAAGAGCAGCAAGTATTAAGCAATACACCCCATATGAATGCCTAAATAAATATCTTCTAATTTCTATGATTAATATCCTCTAGTTTCCAGTTTCATGTTTCAGAACCTTTATTCAAAAACTTCGTAAGTATTTAGTTCTTTACACAGATTTTTGATGGCACGATTTTTTTAGTGTGCACTATTTATATTTTTAAAAGCATAGAAATATTAAATTTGTTTATTTTGTTACTGTAACTTGTTTCCTCAAGTTTCATCTTTTACAAGGCTGCATAGAATTTGGAAATTGTGGAGTGTTAGGGTTACAGAAAATTGCTCAAGCTATGGCTTTTACCATAAACTATGATTGTAACTGTTAGCACTTCAGTTTCTCCATAAAATCATTACTTTTTTTTTTGAAACCAGAAAGTATGGATTAATCTGGTGCTGATTATCATGTTACCACATGTTAATTATGCCTGGCAAAATTTTTTCTTTTCCACTATATGTTTGTGGAGAAGCCAGTTAGTTCTGCTTCATTTCAGCAAACTGGGCTGATGCCCAGACAGCTATTAGTATCTTCATTGTCATTATTTATACTGAACAGCAAAATTTATGATTATCAGGGTGAACTGTGCAACCTGAAAGGGAAATTCTTGGCGAAACATGTTTATGTTTCTTTCCCTTTGTAGTTATGCCATGTTCATGACAGCTGCGTTTTCACAGGCCCTGTTGTTTTTATTGGGTATTTCCAACCATTAAAAAATAGCCTCATATTTTGCAGCTACAGCCTT
The DNA here is from genome assembly GCA_013397195.1 of Hylia prasina. Classification (NCBI taxonomy): domain Eukaryota; kingdom Metazoa; phylum Chordata; class Aves; order Passeriformes; family Sylviidae; genus Hylia; species Hylia prasina. Next base: position 2,417 of record VYXD01001217.1, on the reverse strand, counting down.
GGCTGTAAGGCATCATGACCACATGAGGGAAATCTGCTCTGATAAGTACCCGAGGAAAACCCTTATGATGCACTCAAGCTGTGATTCAGCTGTGTTTCCCTGAGGTAAATCTGCACAACCAGGAGTAAAACCCATCTTAGCGGGGAGCTGCGCTACAGCTCCTTTGTGATTGTTGCTTTTTTAAGGAACAGTTGTATTTCAGCACCACCTATGGGTGTTTAAAGGAAATCTATTCAGATCCATGACAGGATTCACAAATGGAGTCTGTATTTATTGAAAGTGAAACCATTTGTGACAATTGCATAGCTGCTGGTACATTTTTCATCTTTAACCTTGGTTCAAAAATGTAGTAACATCCTATGTAATATATATATGAAATATGGTATAACATTAAATTTGTTTTATTGAAGAAGTATTTAGTATGAAGGTACATGATCAGAGAGCACGGCAGGAAGCTTCATGAGATGCAGTTTTCACAAATAGTGCAAGTTTTGCAGGTTTTGCTTCTAAGTAAAGGACTGGGAGAAAAATAGAGGGTTTTTAGTAGTGCCAATTTTTCTCTGGATTCACAGGTGGGTTTTCCATACTTTAGGAAGTGTCTTTACCACAGAATCTGTCTTCAACCTTAAACTTACTCAAACATGGCTGAGACTTACAAGTACCTGATACATGTTTCAACTCCATTCCAGCGTCTCCTTTACATGGAATTATGCATGTTTTTGAATTGGGAAAGAGTGGCAAAATTACTGGCCTTTGGAAAGAGAGAGGATATAAGAACTCAGATTGCCTGGTTTTCCCAGAGAAAATATCTCACAAATCACAAATGCATGAGATCTCTGAATGCAGTGTCCTATTATGCCAGTGCCCACTGAATTTCATTTTAATATTTTGTGCAGTACCTTAAATTTATATATAGCTTAATATAAATAATATAAATAAATTTAATAAAGAAATATATTTAAATAATTAATATAAATAAATTTGCATATAGCTTTTACAAGGAGCTTTTGTTAGGTCTTATGGTATGTATGGCTGTTTGTGTGGTGGGTTTTTTGTTTTGTTTTCTTGGGGGTGGGTTTTTTTGTGGGTTTTTTTTGTTGGTTTGGTTTGGTTTGGTTCGTTTGTTTGGGTGGTTTTTTTTTGTTTTTTTTTTTTTAATTGTAACTCCGAATGTCTCAGGTAAGCCATACAAAATATGCCCAAACATGAAACCTTAAAATATGTTGCTAAGCGTAAGGTAAAAACTGTTCAACAAGAATAAATGTTGTATTGTTCTGGAAGGGAGAATATCTGATTGGAGGGAAAAATGACAACATTTAACACTTTGCTTCAGTGAATATTTGGAAGTTATTCTGTGCTGCAGTTTTAACATTGCTACAAAAATTCAATAACAGTATGTGCCATACAGGCTCTCTCTTCAGAGCTATTGACCCTTTGCACTGGATTCACTCAAGAAGAAGAAATGTGTTAAGGGCTCTTCTGAGACTGCCTGGCTTTTCCAGGCTAGGAGTCCTGGTGGATTTATATTCATCCAGTAATCATTGCTGCACTGCCAGAGTTTAAACACACCCTGAATATGTGAGAGATAGAATGGATAGCAAACACAGCTCAGAAATGCCTCCGGCACAGCATCTGGAAATCCTGTACTCGAGCCCATTGAAGGCAGCTCCCTGTCTCCTGTTATTTATATTTCCATGGAGTAAGTAGTGCCACACGGGCCCAGATGGAAGAAACTGTCAATCCCTTTATGGACAGGAGGCTGAAAAGGGTGGAGTTTTTCTCATTATTTTGTCAACAGGGTGAGAAAATAAGTGAAGGCCAAGTAGTTCTGCCTAAATGGAGAGTATTTGTTGCATGAGCTGTAATTATCTCTTTTGTTTGACAGAGGTGTTGCTTGCTGTGTCTGTACATTTTCCTGCAACACTGGCTGATAACTGTTGCAGGTGCAATTCAGTTTATAGAGTGAAAGCCTGTGCCTTTGGATTTATTGACAAATGCAGCAGGGGTGGCCTTTGAATTTATTTTGGGCTTTCCAGCTTGTATTCCTGAAGTTAAAATTGTTGTTGACCAATTTTGTTGCAGATAGGGATCCGATGCGGAAGATTTCAGGCTGTCACGGAAAGCCAGGGACCACCCCTTCCATGCCAATCACCCGGTTGATGAGCACCTTACCAAGTTTCCACACCCCTAACCCCAGAACCTTCTCTCCCTACCCAGTTGTCTCCTTATAAGGCTAGACCCAACCCAGTCCCTGACAGACAGGAGCTCGGGCGTGGTCTAGCCTCCCCAAGTTATATAAGTTCTCTCCTGACACTCAATAAAGTTCTTCCCTGTCGACCACATTGGTGTAGCAGGTGATTGGACCGTGTGTGTGTGTGTAAGTGAGCCGTCTTTGACGTGTGAACCAGGTCGTCACT
>VYXD01001193.1:0-25182 GCA_013397195.1 Hylia prasina | reverse complement strand
CTCACTGCACCGGAACTTCCCAGCACACAGCAAAACCCTTTGACTGCGCTGAGCTGCAGCGTCCAGGGATATTTTTAAACACCTCAGACCTGGGATGACCCCTGGAACGAGGGGAAGGAGCAGGAAGGAGCTGCTCATTAGCCAGGGACATCTGGGAAGCAGAGGAGCGCTGGTGTAGCGGGAGGAGCAACATCTGCTCAGGGCTCCTGCACCTTGGCAGTCACATTTCCAGCATTTCCAGCATTCCCAGCTCCTTGGGATGTTAAATGGAAGAGAGGTGCTTGCCCTCACCAGTGTCACCACACCCAGCGCTGGTCACACGCTGGTGCCACACCCCGATACCGAACCCCCAAACGCTCTGGGGGTGTTTCTGAGCTGGATCCTGGCTGGTTTTGGCATTCTGGTGCCTGGTGGAGGAGGATGATCTCATTTCCTTCCTTGCCTTCCCTGGTTCCTTCCCACCAGAGGAAGCGAGGGCTCCTTTTTCTGCCTTCCTGTGCCGGGGGAAGCAGCACCAGCAGCTTCTGCGAGCTGTGAAGTGCTGGGAAAGGGAGAGGTTCTCCTGGTGTCTCCTTCTGGAGCTCTGGGAATTGCAGGCAGCAGAGGGGAACTCAGCACCTCCATCCCAACCAGATCCCTTCTCCGCTGGCTCCAATCCCACCTTGCAGCCCGGCCAGGGAGGGAGGGGGGAGATGAGTTTGGGGAGAGAGTGAGACACACAGACACTGAGGGGCTGAGGGAGCAAAGCCCCCGAGCACTCAGGGAGAGATTTCCTTGCAGTTTTCCTGTAGGGAGAGCAGCCCCTAAAACTTCTCCTCCCAGGGAGGAAAGATCAGTCCTGATCCTTCACCTCCCCACTGAGTGCCCTGTACCTGCAGGACAGCCCAGCCCAAATCCTTGTTCCCAGCACAGCCTGGCCGAGGTGACACTGGCTCCTGCCCTGTTCCCAACCCTCACCCACTGCTGGATCCCTGTTTCCTCTCCTCACATTTATATTCCAACTCCTGAGCTGTGTTTCTCTCCCAGCCTGGATGTCCCCACCCAGCACAGGTCCCTGTCCCCTTGTCACTCCCCCTGGCTTTGCTGCAGGGACTTATTCCCACCTGGAATTCCTTCCCCCCACCTTTAGCCAGTGCTTTATTCTGCCCACATCCCTGCGCTCTCCCTGCCTCCCATGAGATTCCTAAAAAAGGCACCAGGCACACTAGAAAGGGAGAGAAAACATTTAATTTCTGTTCTGGTTTGTTCCAGAGCTGAGATGTGGATCTGGATCTGGATGTGGATCTCAGGATCCCTCCTCCAGCTCCAGTTGGCTCCTGCTTTCCCTGGCACTCACACACGGGGAAGGGTGACAAAGGATGGACACTATCCCACCTTGGAAAGACGTTTTTATTTTATTTTTTTTTCCCTGCAGATGGCAAGTGCCAAACCGTCCATGAGCATTGGTGCACCCCAGGGAAGGGATTAATTGGGTTTTGAGCCCTCAAAACAGAGCTGCTCCCAATCCCTGAGAGCACCAAGCTCTGCACCCCACAGAGGGAAGAAAGAACAGGAACTATCCTCTAGCTAAAGGCCACGGGAATTCCCAGGGTGTGATCCCGAGGCAGAGGGATTTGTCCCACTGTGGTGCTCACCAGCTGCCTCCAGGGCTGGGTTTGTTCCAGGAGCTTTTCCTGTGGCTCCAGGACAGGTCATTCCTTGTGGGCTCTGCTGGGAGAGCTTGTCAGGAGTGCTCCGAGATTCCTGGAGGGAGGGATCCCTGGATTCTGCTGGGGGTGGAGACCAGTGCCAGGATGGATGTGCCGAGAAATACAAAAAAAAGGGATATTTTGGTTTCTGCAAGCCTGATTTCCTGAGGAAAAGAGGTTTATGGGGTCTCCCTCCCTGTGCCTGAGTGTCTGCCCTGCTCATTTTCGACTTTAGGAAGCAATTGGAACCGGATTTGACAGCAATAATGGGAATCTGAGGAGAATTATGTTCTGACAGGCTCGGTGAGGATCCCCAGCCTGCCAGAGGAGTGAAGGACATAATTAATGGCCCAGCTGAGGAAAGGGCTGTGCTGGGAACGTCTCCTTTTCACCAGACACCAGGGACTCTCCAGACAATTAGGAGCAGTCCCCGGGGAAATTCCTGGATCCTTATGCAGCACCAGGTGGCTGTGGGGACTTTGGGGTGGTTTGTGGGGCAATCCTGGCTCAGGGAGGTGTTTCCTGTTTGAGACCCCGCTCCTGTGTGGGTCCTCTGGTGTCTGCTCCATGCATTTGGAAAACTTTGTTTGCCTCCAGGATGAAAAGTTCCCTTTCCCTTCTCTTGGCAGCCACCTCACGCTCCCTGTCCCCTCCTGTGGCACGGGAGGAAGCAGGAGCTGCAGCCAGACTTGAGGAATTCATGGATCCTCCTTGGCTGGATCCTTCTCTCCATCCTCACCCTCCCAGTCCCACACTCACAGCAGAAGCTGCAGCCAGACTTCAGCCAGGATCCCATGGACACTGCCAATCCTCACACTCTGGGTCCTTCCTTCTATCCTCACCCTCCCAGTCCCACACTCACAGCAGGAAGCAGGAGCTGCAGCCAGACTTGAGGAACTCATGGATCCTCCCTGGCTGGATTATTCCCTCCATCCTCACCTGCCTGTCCCCTCCTGTAGCATGAGAGGAAGCAGGAGCTTCACCAGACCCACGGAATTAATGGATCTTCCCTGTCTGGATCCTTCCTTCCACCCTCACCTTCCCTGTCCCCTCCTGTCCCACACTCCCAGCAGGAAGCAGGAGCTTCAGCACAGCCAGGATCCCACGGACACTCCCAATCCTCACAGCTGGACCCTTCCCTCCTCCCTCAAGGCACCTCAGGACGCTCTGCCCTGATTTCCTGGGCACGGGCACCATCCCCGTGTGCTTGTCCTGCCATCCCCACTCAGGCACGGGGATCTGCTCTACATCCCTTTCATCCTAAAATGCCACCTGTCCCCCCAGAATCCCAGGGAATGTCGCCCTGTGAGCCGAGGAAACGCCGGTGTGGATCCTCAGGAGCTTTCACAGAAAGGTTTGTTTCAAACCCAGACTTGAGTCTTCCTGACACCATATATAACATTTCCCTTGTAAGAAAAATGTTCTAAACAGCAAAAAGCTCTTGATTCTGTCGAGCCGAGAGCACTGTGAGCCCTGCACGAACCATCCAGAGTGGGATTCAGGATCCTCTCCCAGAGGGTTTTTTTTTTCTCTCCCCTGACTCAACTGGAAGAAAAGGCTTTGTTTGTCTCCAGGATTCCCTTTCCCTTCACGTCTCTTATTCCAGTATTTGGAAACAACAGCCTTTTGCAGCAGAGTTTTGTCTCCTCTCCACTGCCTTCCCCCTGAGAGGAAATAATTTACCCTAGTGGTCCCCAGGCAGCTCCTAAAACTCCATTTAGGGATCAAATTCCCTCTTTACTGTGGTGAGGGACCAAGGGCCTGTTGGGATTTTCCTCCAACAACTGGAAGCCCCAGAGAAGCACTGAAGCGTGATTTTTTTTTTTTTGGCCAAGAAAAGGCTGGAAAAATGTAAAACCTCAACAGCCTGCTCTGTTTGGTCACTGAAATGCACATTACTGTGGGTGGGTGGGTGGAACCCAGCACCAGCACTTCCCCTCCTTTGATAAAACGCTCTGAACCCCCCCAAAAAAACCCCAAAATGTTTGTGAGGAAAAGGGATTAAAATAAATAAACCCAAATCTCAACACCGGGAGAGCCCGTGGAGGCTGGCCCGGCAGAGGAATGGGTGGGAATAAAATAGCGAAATAAAGGCAGGAGGAATCAGTGTAAGAGGAATTATTTAAGAGGTAGAAAAAACTGTTAAAAAAAAAAAAGGGGGGGGCGAGGGGAATCAACCTTCTCTTGGGGGTAATAAAAATGCTCCAGCGAAAGTAGGGCATTTGCTAAACAATAAAAGGGATGAGGCAGATGATGAGGCTGAAATGGCTGAGATGCCGAACTGCTTTTAGAAATCTGCCTTTATCGAGAGAAATGTGGAAAAGTGGTTTGGACAATTAGGAAGTAACAAAAGGCCTCGTAAAAATAGCTCCGGGGAGGGAGGGGAAGAGGAACGCTCGGGAAATGGGAGCGTGTCGGGAGAGCATTAAGGGATTAACTGGTGGAGGGGCTGGGAGCAACTGGGAGGGACTGGGACGGAGCTGCATCCTCCTGCCAGGGTACCAGCAGCTCCTGGAGGTGCTGCCAGCGCCTCGGGGCTTTGGGATGAGAGGAAAACAAAGATCCCATCACACGAATCGTGGCATCTCCTTTTTTCCCCCTGCTTTTTGACGGCGGAGCCAAATTAAAGACAAGCAAAGCGAGTTCTCCCCGGATATCAGGATGTGCTATCGCTTCCCCCGGGGCTGGAAGGGAGGAACGATGGAATTAAAGGAAGGAGGAGGGAGTTAAAATCGGATGTTCTGAAGGGAAGCGCTGCTCCTCGCCGTAATTCCCGGCCGGGCTGGGGATCGGCGCAGAGAAAGTCCGAGAGCACCTGGATCTCGGCATCCAGGGGGAATTCCAGGCTTGAGGGGCATCTCTGAGTGTCCCGCAGGTACAGGGCACTCAATGGGAAGGTGAAGGATCAGGATTGAGCTCTCCTGTCTGGGAGGAGAATTTTTAGGGGCTGCTTTGCCCCTTGTGACAAAGGGATTGGGGCTGCACCCTGCCCAAGGATGGCTCGGGGATGGGGGGACACCAGAGAGGAGGAAAAAAAGACAGCAGAACACCAGGCAGAGTGGATTTTCCTGGTTTTTCTTGGAATTACAGCACCTGGACTCTCCTTTCAGGCTGGGAGCAGGAGATATTTCAGGATCCTGGGGGGACGGATGGACAGGATCACACACAGATGGGGCAGTGCCTGCTGGATCCACCCAGGGATGACGTGGAGAAAACGCCACCACATTCCTGCTTCTCCTTCCTGTTGGCAAAGCGAAACCACCCTCCCAGGACAGCCCCAATCCCAGCCTTTCCCCAAAATCTGACTGTGCCCGGCTGCAAAAAAGGATAAATGGAGCCTGGGAGCATCCTGCTGCTCTGCCCAGGATCTCAGGGGTGATTCGGGACGCCCCAGCTGCCCAAATTTTGCCCCGTGGGCAGCTCCAGGCTGGAGAGCAGGCTGGCTCCTGTGCCACAGCCAGCAGGGAGGAGGTGGGGAGTGGGAGAGCAGGAATATTTCCCTGCTGGACCAAGAACAGCCCGGGGCTGGTGTAAATCTGGCCATTCCCGGGGGTCACATTGGCAGCTCTGACTCAGCTTTGCTCAGCTCATCTCTCCTCCTCCTGCTCATGACCCGTCCCAAACCCTGCTACAGCACAGGAAGCACCTGGGCAGCTCCTCTGCACGGGGAAAAGCATCTAAAATGAAAAAAATCCCCCAAAAAACATGAAAAACACCTCGGGATGAGGCGATTTGGAACGCCAGCATCCCCGAGTTTTCCAAAGTATTTTTAGCAGCGGGTTTTGAGCTGGAGGAAACAGCTGTATGAACTCTGGCAGCGGGAGGGAGGCGGGAGCCAGCAGCCCTGGTGTTTTCATCCCGCTTTTCCTTAAAGCACCCTGACTCATGCGGTTGGCAGCTCCCCCGCCCTGCCAAACGCCAGCCAACACCCGCAGCCCCTAAAAAAGCCTGAGCCCTCCCAGCGCCAGAAGGAGGACAGAAATAGGTCCCCGCTGCTGCGCTGCCAGATGGAGCCGCCGCCGCCCAGCAGCCAAAATTCCCCCCAAGATCCCGGAGAGCTCCGATGCTGCCCCAGCCCATCCCCGGGGAGGGCACGGGTGAGGCTCGGCCCAGCCCCACGCTCTCAAAGGATCGATTCTCCTCCCTAATTCAGCGATTTAAGCAAAAGGTTTTGCATTTGGCTTTGAATTGTGGTATGTTCCTGGACTGAGACGGGGCTTGGGAGAGGAGAAACCCTCCTTTGTTTGGGGAGATGAATCCCGGCGCTCTCCAGCTCCAGGCTTTGATTTCCTCCCCGAGGAGTGGGGACAGGAGGTGACAGCAGGGTGATAAACCACGGGAAGGATTCCTGCAGGGCTTTCCAGGCCGCTGGGATGAGACAGGAATGTCCCCAACTCCAAAGCAGCCGCTCCAGTTCCACTCACCTGCTCAGCCCCGAAAAGCTGGAGGAGATCACTGGGATCCCTGATAAGCCCTGGAATGTTCCAGCCTGGGTTTTAGGGCAAGAAAAGGGAGAAAAAGCTCCTGAGGGCACCCTGGGACCTTCACCCACCCTCTCCCTGCTGTGAGCTCGTTCCCTTGCCCCAGGCTCCTGCAAGAGGCTGCTCCAAGCTGGAGCACCCAATTCCTGCCGGTCCCGTTCCAAGGTGGGAAAAGCAAAGTCACTCCCCAAGGATGGGAGGCAGAGGAGGACTCTGAGTCCAGCCTCCAGCTGAGACCCCCGGCTGCTGCTGGGCAGGCCTGAAAACCCACCAGGGAGATGAATTTGGGCTCATTCCTGCCAAGACTGATGAGATTGGTGGGAATTTTGGCCAGGAAAGCGCTGATCTCCCACCGGCTCCGGCCCCCAGGGGTTCAGTGATCTGCACCTGGGGAGACACCACGGGGGCATCACGTCAGGGTGCAGAATTAGCACATGGCAAGGTATAAAGGGTGACCCAGGAAGGACAGCCTGGGTTGTGCCAGCTCCAGAAAGGCAAAAATTTGGAGAGGGAAGGTTTTCTGGAGTGTCTGGAATGTCTGGGCTCAGCTTAGTCCTGGCACGGAGCTGAGTCCATCCCTTCTCTGAGCTGGGCCCATCTGCAGCTCCAAGCTCGATGCAAAGAGAGAGAAAAAAAACCCCTTTTCATCTCCCAGAACAACTTCTGGGGGTGCTGTTCCCATTCCAGCACCAGTCCCTGCTATGGGAAGCAAACAGGATCCGGAGTCTCATCCCGGGGGTGAAATTCCTCGGATTCCTGGCGAGGCAGGGAGCTGCTGGCCCCGGGCCAGGCAGTCAGATGGGTGTCTGGCACCAAATGCCGTTGCTCCAGGAAGGAAAAACTTTATCTGCAAGTTGAACGGGATCAAATTTGGCTTAAAAAAAGCACAAATGAAGGGACTCTGCAAGTGAAATGTTGGAATTGAGAGGACACGACAACAGGATCGGCCTGGGTGAGTCTTTGTCCTGTTTTAGCATCACTTGGAGATGCTGAGCTGAAGGTTTGACATCCAAAGGAGCCAAAAATGCTTCCTGCTTGAACCTGGGCCCGAGAGAGGGCTGGCTCCTGGGAATGTGGACACCGGGAGCAGCTCTGAGGGAAAACTCCACAGAGCCAAAAGTCAGAAATATCCAAATTCTGCCCGTCCCACCCCCTCGAGTGCCCTTGGAGAGCTCAGCTCGGCGCTGCCCTTCCAACCACCCCACCCCTGCAGAGAGGGATCAGCCAAGTCCCGCTGTGGCTTTTGTGCAAGGAAAAAGGTGCCCAGCCTCATCCCAGGGGAAAACTTCGGGCATTCACTCGCTAGAAGTGTGGGAGGGACAGACCAGGGGCAGTGGTGTCTGTGGAGAGGAGAGGAACAGGCTTTTAGCTCGGGAAATCTTCCCAAAACCAGAGCCCCGGGGTCAGAGCGATGCTGTAAACGGACCTTGGATGTTCCATCTCCCTGTACAAAGAGCTCGGGGATCAAGTGGAAAAATGATGACTTTTCAGGGGAAATAATACTGGTGGAGATGGGAATAAAGCAGGAGGTCAGGGCGGCGTGAACCTCCTGTTTTCTCTGAGCCGCACAAAAAGGGTTTTTATTTTTTTCCCTAAGAAAAGCCGGCTCTGCCAGAGGTTTGGGCAATAAAGTCACATTTCCTGCGGTCCTGTGGCACACAGGAGGTGTTTGGAGGGTTTGTGAGCAGTCCTTGATCCATCAGCTCCCTCAGATCCCCATTTTGCTCCCGTTAATTAACTCGGCTCTTTCCCCGCTTCTCGCCCCTCACAGTTCCAAGCTGCCAGCGCTTTTCCCTCAAACATTTGGGATGCACAGCCACAGCTCTTCATCCCTTTTTGCCTTCCAGGTCTGCAAAGGAAACAGAGAAATGCTTCTGCTGGCTCAGGGAGCGGGAGGGGAGTGGGAATGTGATGGTGATCCATGAGAAAGTGTCACTGCAGGGTGGGAATTGTCCCCAGGGGCTGGGAGCAGCTGGGAGCTTTGCTGGGATCTGCAGGTGGGCTGGGGCCTTGGGTCTGGGGGCTGGATCCACTCCCCAGGACTTCAGTGATTCAAATTCTCCAGGAATTTGAGGGAAAACGAACAAATTTTCCCACTTCCATGTAAGGAGCAGCCGTGTCCTGAGCCTCTGTGGGTTTCATTAATGACTGATGCACCTAATTATGCCCTTAATTTGCACAATCCAGGGGTTTCACCCCATTTCCTTGGAGCAGCAGCTCTTGGGAAGGCAGCTCCAGCCCCACCTTGGAGCCTTGCTGCCCCCAGAAGGTCCAAGCTGCAGTGGAGGACTCTTGGGGTTGGATGTTTGTCACTTTTCCATGTTCAATCCCTCATTTCCCAGGAGCCTCCTGCTCCTCACCACGCTGAGCCCACGAAGCCATCCCAGGGCAAAACAACAACAAAAAAGCTGGATTCTCCCACAGCAGCAATGTGAGGTTTTCAGGAAGATCAGATTTTTTCTTTTCCAAAGTCAGAAAAACAGGGCTGGAAGTGGGAGGCGAGCAAAGGTCTCCAAGCACATCTTTTCCCCGAAAAAGCCTCTCTAAATTCACCAATAAGTGACAATTTTGTGGCTGCAGCTGGGAGAGGGGAAAGGGATCTTTGTTTTGCATAAAATTTTCTTTTGGAGTTGGTTTTTTTTTACCCCCCTGGGAGAAGATGGAGCTTTTTGGGAGGAGTTTTCCACATCTAATCTAATCTAATCTCAGGGTGGGGATGCTGGGAGCAGCTGTAGGAAAGGATCATGGCTTCACCTGAATCCAAACTCAGCCCTTGTGCTTTCCCCCGTGGTGAATGAGGACTGGAAAATTCCCTTTTGATTTGCTTTGGTGCAGTGGAGGAAAGCTGGGATGGGGGATGTGGGATCGCTCCTGCCTTTGTGGTGGTTTTTTTCAAAGTGAGCTCCACTTGCCTCCTGTGAAAAGGACACAAAGAGTCGGCTTTTGCCTTGGGAAGAAAGTGTTCTTTTTTAAAAAAAAAAAAAAAATATTTTTTTTAAGAAAAGAGGCCTGGACAGCTTCAGAATTCAGTAGTATGGCTGGGGAGCTCTCGAAATCAATGAGAATAAGAGAGCGGAGTTGGTGCTAACAGACTGCAGAGAAGGGTCGAGGAGGGTCTCTCAGACCCAGCTGGAGCTTTAGCATATTTTGATTTTTCCTCTCATCCTGGCAGGCCCTGAAAAGGAATCAGAAAGGAGCTGATTCCTCGCCGAGGGGAAAAACTCCCTCTGCAGCCAGTGCTGGGGGCTGGAGCGTGCTGGAGAGCCGGGGGGATCACCAGGAGGGGCAGCCACAGAACCCCGGGTCACGTCCCGTGTGGCAGAGCCCCGCGTCCCCATCCCTGGGCACGCAGGTCCCCAGCAGCGACAGGAGGAGCCGGGAGCACCTGGAGCTGCTCCTGGCACCATCCAGCCCCGGCTCCTCCCACGCCGGAGCTCCGGCACGGCTCCTCCACCCTCCTGATGCAGTCGGACACGAAATGATCACACAGAGACCTGGAATCCCTTGAGATGCAGCGCCGAGGCCGAAAAAGAGGCCTTTGTTTATTAATTTCCAAATATATACTTTTATCAAGGTGACAATGGATTGGAAGGTGAAATTCCCACCTCTCAACCACATTGATCAATCAGACTGTCAATGCCATTCTCCTCCCATTTGAAGGAATGCAAACACTGCCCATATTTCCAAAAAACAATTCTTTGTTTATGTTAAAAGGCATGGGAAAGTGAGAAACTCTGACTCCAATATGAAACATCAGAAGGCTAAGAAAATTCTGGGTGACACCCTCCCTCCTGCTCCACCTGCCCCTGCCAGGCTGCGCCCCGGGAGGCTCTTCCCAGCTCTGCTGGTGGCTCCTCACCCACGGCAGGGCTTGGGAAGGGCGCCAGGGCTGCCCCCCTTGAAGGTGAAGCTGCCGAGGTTTGGTTTGGGATTGTCACCTTCCACGCACGGCCCAGATCGGCTCCACGGCGCCCGGGATGGCCTGGGAGGGACTGTGGGAGCTGGTGGATGCTGGCTGGGTCATTCCCGAGGGTTTTTGGGTCTCCACATCCCGGGTGCCAACCCCCCACAGGAGGTTGGTCGCCAAGGGGAGAAACATCCCAGCAGCTCCTTCTTCTTCTTCTGGGAGATGGGGAATTGCCACTCCTGGTGGTGGGTGCCAAAAGGGAGCTGTGTCCAGGATAGACCAGAGAGGAACCACCAGAGAGTGGCCAAAAACCCCATTCCCAAAGCTCTGGATCGTGGCTGACCCTGGAAGATCCCAACTGAAAAGCCCAAAGCGCTGTGCCCGTGGCAGCCCCGGGAAGATTGGGAGGGAGGTGTTGGGAGTCACCCTGGAGTGACCTGTTCCCATCCTGGTTCGGCCCTGGAGCAGCTGAGGACAGGGAAAAACAAGGCCTAAAAAAGCCCAGCTTCATTCCCAAGGGATGGTTTGGGCAGCATCTCCAGCACCGGCAGCTCAGCCTGGAATTCTGGAGATACAGAGGAGGTTTTTCTGGAACGTGGTTAGGAGCACATTCCCGAGGGTCACAGGACTGCCTGGTGAGAAGGGATGGTGGTGGAGAAGGAGGAATGGTGGGTGGAGAAGGAGGAATGGTGGTGGAGAAGGAGGAATGGTGGTGGAGAAGAAGGAATGGTGGTGGAGAAGAAGGAATGGTGGTGGAGAAGGAGGAATGGTGGCTGGAGAAGGAGGAATGGTGGCTGGAGAAGGAGGAATGGTGGCTGGAGAAGGAGGAATGGTGGTGGAGAAGGAGGAATGGTGGTGGAGAAGGAGGAATGGTGGCTGGAGAAGGAGGAATGGTGGCTGGAGAAGGGATGGTCCCTACACCAACCCCAGGGATTCAACCACCTCTCCTCAAACCCCCTCCAGAACATGGACCTCACTCAGGCTGGACCCACAGCAGCTGGATCATCCTTCGGACAGCCCTTATCCTTCTGGCAGCTTCCCAAGTGCTGTGGTCCCCTCTGGAGCCGCTTTTCCCCCCTGGAATAATCTCCCAGCTGACTCTGGCTGCCCAGCAGGAGCAGAGCTGTGTGGGGGTGTGTGCTGAAGACGTGTCTCCCTGAGAAGCACGAGCAGATGGTGACTCCGTTCCTGGAGGCTCCAGGAGCCACAGCCATTCATCCCCAGGAATAATTTTAGCCACAAAGCTGCTCCCTGCTAAACACACACACACACAGGGAAAAAAAAGGAAAAAAACACCAAAAAAGCTTTGGAAAGCATCAGCATTCCTGAAACAGCGAGGGGTGGGAGGGATGGAGAGCAATTAAGTCAAGCAGTTAATTGCTAACGAGTGGTGGTTCTCTAATGGGTGGAGGAGAGTTTGGTGGCTCCTCTGGGGAGGCAATTCCACCCCTGTGAACTCACATCAAGTGAATCTTTTGCGCTCCTGGCCATGGAGCTGCAAATAATCCCCTCTGGGAGAGGGGTTCATCACCCAGCACTTCCAGGCTCCCCATTCCCATTTTCCCAGCTCACAGAGGTTCTGTGCTCGAGTTCCTCAGGAATTTTACCTCCGTGCACAGGCTGAGACAACAGCGCTCATCCTGCTGTGTCCCAAAGCCAGATTGGGTGGGGAGGAGGACAAGGCCTGGATCTGTTGTGGATCCCGAATTCCCCCCTCCAGACACAGATAGAGGTCCCTGGGGCTCTCAGGATGGGCACAGCCCTGCCACCATCCCCATCCAGTGGCCAATTCACCTCCCCAGCGAGCCACAGCAGCGTTTTCCCTCTGCTGGAGCTGAGGTGGGACTTTGGAGCTCTCCCCGTGCTCCCAAAAGCTGCATAACTCACCATAACAAAGGGAACATCAGGGTGCCCTGGATCCAACCCCAAACCTCTCCCAGAATCTCCAGGATCCATGGGAAGCAGCACCTTCCACACCAAAACTCGGCACCAGGAGGGACCTTGGCCCAGCCTTGACCCCCCTCTCCCCTCCAAGGGTTGAGGCAGAGGCTGCATGGGCTGATGGAGTGAGAAATTTCACTTTGCTCTTTCTCTTTTGTGGTTAAAAAAAGCACTAATTCATCCTAAATCTGCCTGAAAGAGCCTTAAGTGGTAATACACCGATAAGATGACTTTATTTGGCTTAGCACTTGGGAAGTTTGATGTGTGCAAATGGGTGAGGAGACCAAAAAGGACTCATTTTCTCCCTCTCTTTTAACACTGGGAGCTGCCTGGCCTCCCTCCTGCTCTGCTGCTGGCAGGGTTTAGATATCCCAACCTTTTTTCCCCTTTTCCAGCAGGGGATTATGGCTCAGTGCAGGGCGGACACCTTGTCTGGCTGATTTCCCCACAGTCTCCCCGTGGTCCAAGGGTTTTTCCATCCTGCTGTTCCCGGGTGCTGCAGCCCCAGAGCCATCCCTGAGCCTCTGTGGGGTTTTTAGGATTTTTCTGGGGTGAATCAGGGCTGGATGCCAGGTACCACTCCAAGAGTCCTGGGGAAGAGACATCCCTGTCCCTGCATTTTGGCATTCCCGTCCTCACCTAAGCAAAGCAGGAATTTTGTTCCCCATCAGAAGCTTTTGCTCTCTGACCACTGGGCTCGGGGCCACGATTCACTCGTCCCCAAGGGTGTCACCAGCAGCTCCTTCCCAGCCCACACTTCCCTCCTTCTCCCAGCCCAGCTCTTCCCACCTGATTCCCCAGCACGGGCAGCTCTGATGTGAAATATCCCATTTCACAGGGAGATTCCTCATCCTGATCCCTCCCTTCGCCTCCAGGGCCATGGGACACCTTTCCCTGCGGCTGACAAGGCTCCCAAAACGCTCTTCCCAAAGGTTATCAGGGCTGGGAAGGGAGGGATCAGTGGGAGGCAGGAGCAGGAGGACAAACCGTGCTGGGCCTTGGGAGACGTGGCTGTAATAAATGACCTCTGTTAATTCGTGCTCAAGTAAAGAATATATCTTATAAAAGTTATGATTAAGAGGTGAGGTCCTTGGAAGCAAGCAGGAATTGCAACATCCCGCCTGGCTGCCAGAAAATGGGATTTCATTACCATACAAAGAGCCATGGACAAGAAATGGCCCATTCTCACCACACCTGGGCAAATAAGCATGAGTTTACATCCCAAAACCAAGTCCCTGTAAATCCAGTCAGACATCTGCTCACTTCCCAGAAACAGCTTTGTCCAGTCTGACACAAAGGACAAAGATCTACCATCAAGACAGCCAGGATCCTTGGAAACTCATCAGTATTCATCCATCTCCCAGGAAAAGCTTTGTCCAGTCCAATGCAGAGAAAGAGACCAACATGAATATGTGGAATAACGAAAGGAAGGGAGGAATCTCTGCCCCGGGCAGAAAAAAAATGTATAAAAACTGATGGGACTGAGACCACATTGTGAACTCAGGGACTTGCTGCCAGAGAGAGAGAGAGGGACTCTGAGCTCACCCAGTGCCAACCCCGGGCTCGACACTGTCACTCTTATTGAGGCTATCAGTGACCATATCTCGGTTACTTAATAAAATCTATCTTTATAAATTATTAATTCGGCTTGATTGGGTTTCATTTATAACATGGCCAATTCTGTAAAGGCCAGGGATCCCACAAATGAGAGGAGAAATCCCAGGAAAACGCCCCTGGCTCTCCTGGAAATGGATGGAACCCGTGAATTGGTGCATCTCTCATCACTGGTTGGTGTCTGGAGTTAATTTTTGCTCCCTAGCCCTAAAAAATATTTTTGCTGCTCCAAGGAATTTATCCGGGCGGAAGATGAACCCAAATAAATGTGGACGGGGATTTAAGTGTCACACCTTGAGCTCCTGGGCCAACTCCCAGGGTGGTTTTTGGGGCTCCACCTTTATCCCTGTGTGGTTTATCCTGGGTGCAACAGCAGCAAGGATTTGGAATCGTGGAATTAACCCGTGTCAACGGGAGAGTCCCTTGTTCCAATCTCAAACCCCATCACTGGTGACCCCCAGCAAAGGGACAGCCCAGGAACGTGTCTGGGAGGAGCTGGGATGTTCCAATCTGTTGATTCCAAACCAGCAAGTTTCACTTCAGGACACTCAGCTCCCTTTGAAGTGGGAAGTTTTACTTTCTTTTAAATGGATTTATGGGTTTTAATTGCCTGAGATTTAAAAAAAAAGAAAAGGGGTGGATGAGCCTTAAAATTATGGGGAAAGTGTGTAAAACCCCTCAGCTTCCCCAGTGATCTGGAAGGGAATGTCCTTCCCAGCTTCCCTCAGTTGGTTTTTTGGGATTGCAGTCTCCAAGCTGAGCAACTCCATCGGGATCTGGGGGTGTCTCCCTTGGGATGAGCCCACAGATCCATGGAAAAGAGGGGAATGATGAAGGGATGCAGAGCAGGGAGGTGCTGAGACCCAGCCAGGGGAGTTTCATCCTGCCTTGCCCAAACCAGGAGGAATTTGGGATGATTTCCATTATTCCTATTCCATTTAGCTGAATAAATAGAGGGTTTAAACTCATTTCATTGTGTGCAGTCAGCTCACGCAGCCTAAAGCAAATCAGGATTTTTTTGGAGATAGGGTGGCTTGGGTTTAGAGGAAGAATTTGCCACAAGAGTTTCAGGAGGTTTTTTCCAGCTGCTTCATGTGGGGAAATGAGGGAAAGTGTAAAAAAAATTGGGAAAAAAGATGAAAAAAAGAGAAAATAGGGTATTTTTCAGGGATTTATAACAAAGTTTCCTTTGTTCTGGGCTGGCTTCAGAGCCCTTTCATAGGGGGTGTGCTGGATCCACCTGGGATTTAATGGGATCCAGAGTCCCATCCCTGCTCCAAGCCTTGGGAACACCAGGAGGGAGCAACACCCTTCGCCTCGGACCTTTTCCAGAGGTGACTGGACATCTGGATTTGTGCTCATTCCCCTGCTCCCCTTTCCCAAACGCAGGGATTTTCCAGGAAAGCTGTCCCTGAGGTCTGGGGGGAGGAAACCAAGCATTCCAGGGAGCTCTGGGATCATCCATCGGGAGCTGATTCCTGCCAGGTTCCTCACATTTGTTTACTGCAGCAAAGAATTCATCTTTGCAGCTCATGCTGGGGATTAATTAATGGTTCTGGCTCCTGTGACCCTGTGATTAACTCATTTGCACATAATTGCTCGAAGACAAAACCGGGGATTAGGAGCTTTTCTCTCTCCCCACCTCCGGGGGGGACTGAACAAGTCAAAACAATCTTGGATTTTTCTTCCCATTTTTTGCCTTTCCCTGGTTTTATTTTCGCACTTCCTTTATGCATCCCGGATGAAAAGTCGGTGTGAACCGATGTGAGGGGATATCCCAGCAGAGGACAGGGCACAGGGAAATTCACTGGGCCCTCCACGGCTGATGCTGAGCACGTTCTGCTGCCTGAGGGTGCTGCGGCACAGGGAAAAGAGCTTGGCTTTGCCCTGGGAATTCTCCAAGAACTTTGCAGCCTCCTGATGGGAGGAGCGTGGTGCCCAGCAGGGTTTGGTGGCCTGGAGGGCAGGAACAGCCAGGATGGAGCTCCCTCCTTTCTGGTTTTCTGATCTTGGGGCTGGGATGTTTTGGAGTGGGCGAGGGGCGAGGCGGAGAGGCTGTGGGGGTGGGATCCATGCCTCTGGAAAAGCCCACCTTGGGGATACAATTCAATCATCAGCGCTAGGGCACTTAAAGCAGGGCCTACAGAAACCTTGCTTTAAGCACAGCTCTGGCCCTCATCCCTGCCAGGCACACAGATCCCAGCCTTGGGGCCTTCCCTTCCCAAGAGATGTCCAGCATGGAAAAGAAGGTGGAAAACCTGGAGATCCCCCCCAGGGTGACCTTCACCTGTTCCTCTGCCAGCCCCAGGGCTGCCCCCCACCCCCCCTCCAGCTCAGAATTTGCTTTTCACCCTCCAAACAATTGGAATTAGCTCTTTTCTGCCCAATCCAGCCTCTCCTCCCTCCGCTCCCAAAGCCATTCCAGGGGGAGATTCCGGAGTTAAAGCTGGCAGGAACAGGAAGCTCTGCTGGGCTCCCTCCTTCCCACACCCTTAATCTATTTCTCAGAGAGTCCTCGAGGAATTGAGGTTGGCCTTTGGAAGCCAAGGAGCTTCTCCAGGGAATGGTTTATCCCTGCTTGTCCTTGGCTCTGCCCCATTCCCGGGAGCAGCAGAGCTCGGGATGGGGCCGGAGGGCAGAGCTGATTCCTTGTCTGGGAATATGGGATGGCTGGGGAGGCAAAAGCAGGGGTGAGGCCCTGAGAGACAGCAAGGGAGGTGTGGAAAAGGGTGAAGATCGGGATTATGGAGGTAAATCCAGGTTTTCAGGACCCTGACATGCCTCAGGATCTGCCCCAAGCAGGAAAATCAAATTCCATGAGGGAGAGCCCTCTCTCCTTGCTCTGGGAACCCTGGAAGGTGGCTTCCATCCCATCCTGTGTGGGCCCAGCAGGAATGAGAATTAACCTCAAATCAAGCAATTATTCCCTTAATTTCTCTCAAGCTTCACACACTTCCCCAATTGCCAGTGGCTGTTTCGGGGGGCGCCGAGTTTGTTTTGTCTCTTTCCTTTTCCCCTCATTCCTGGCTCTAATTGTGTCATTAGTAATTAATGACTTTGGAGGGAGACATTTTCTGTTTAATTAAAGGAAGAAAAGGCCTCATTATGGACAGGATTTTCCTGGAGCATTTTTATCTCTCCTGCAGCAATCAGGAAAGAAAGGCCTGGGGATATTTTCCGTGCTGGTGTTTCCCAGTTTGGAGATCTCACCCTCCCCATCCACGGCCAGGAGCTCCTCTGTGCCTTGGAAAACGTGAGCTGGGGAACTTTAACTCCAGGAGGGACGCTCAGAGTGGGAATTCCCATGGAAAAGGAGCCTGGATGGTGCCAAACCCCCTCCAGATGTGACTCCTCTCCCATAGAGCCCATGGAAAAGGCCTCAGGCTCAGCTGGTCCCCTCCAAATACCTGGAAAATTTCAGAGAGGGGGAAATTTCATTTCCCACTGCCCTGGAAAAGGCAGGGAGAGCCTGGGAGTGGAGGGGGAGCAAGACCCTGGTCTTGTCCCCACTGCTGGCTGGGGACAGTTGTCCTGGTTTTGGGGACCCACAAATCATCCCTTATCACCCCAAATCCTGCTCCATCTCCCCCAGGATCCACCGTGGCTGCAGGGAGGACCCTCTCCCTGCCCTGCCCCGCGGGAAAACCGCCCCTCCCATCTCCTGTGGGATAAGGATCTCATGGCAGCCACTTCCCTGATCCCTTCAGTTTTACCTTTCCTGTATTTCATGCTCTGTGCTGCCCAGGGTGCAGCTCAGAGCAGCAGTTCCTGCTGCACACCAAGGACAA
Organism: Hylia prasina; assembly: GCA_013397195.1. Taxonomy (NCBI): domain Eukaryota; kingdom Metazoa; phylum Chordata; class Aves; order Passeriformes; family Sylviidae; genus Hylia; species Hylia prasina. Next base: position 7,763 of record VYXD01001193.1, on the reverse strand, counting down.
CTTTCAGCCCAGCAGCACAAACAAGGGTGGCTGGAGGGAGGGACAAGCAGGATGGGACCTCACAGCCTGGAGCTGGAACTGGACAATTCAACTCCAATGTGCAAATGGACCAAAACTGATCAAAGTGTGAGACCTGGTGACCGTTTGTCCATTTTGGGTCAATTTTGTGACCATTTTGTGACCATTTTGGGTCCCCCTTGGGTGCAGCCCTGGCCAGGCTCTTGTCCTGCCCAAGGTGGATCCTAGAGGCCTTTCAATTAATATTTGCTTTATTCTCTGGCTCTGTGCAGTCTCTGCCCCAGCTCAGCCTTCCCCAGGCATCAGCTCCATTGGTCATTGTCTGTGGGAGCAGGGAAGGGACTCTCTGCAATGGGAATTGATTGTCTGGGTGATCCAAATCACAAATTATCCCTTTGGCAGCTGGGACAGGAGGGAAGGCTCCAGCTGCTGGGAGAAAGGGTTTGATCCCAGAGGGGAGGAGCAGGAGCATCCCAGGGACGAAGGGAATGTCCTGGGAGAGGGCAGCAGCCTCAGCCTTCCCTGTAGATCTGCTGGTGCTCCTCACATTCCTTCCAGCACTCGGCGAGAGGGATTTTGGAGCAGCCAGTGGGAAGAGAAGCTGGGAAGGAGGGGAAAGATGCGGCGGTGGGAAGGATACAGCAAAACGCAGTGGGAAAAGAGGGATAATTGGCCCTGAATTAGCAGGGAACTGCTCCCGGTGCTCCTGCAAACAGCTGGGAACTGCAAACAGGCAGGGAATGAAGGGGGAAATCACCGGGACCCCTCCCAAAGCCAGCCCAAATGCCACGGCTGCTCTCAGGACAAGTTCTGAGGCCACTGTGTGACACTCACTGCCCCTCACAGGAGATGGGCTCAGCCTCTGCCCCAAAAAGATTCCCAGGAAGGGAGGGTGTCTTGGTTTAGGAGACAGGTATCCCCTAGGGAAAGCTGGAGTTTCCCTAGAATGGAGAATGTAAAACCCCCTCCCTCTGAATTATTATAATTTTGCAATTAAGGGCTTTCAGGCCAAGATACATGAATAACAGTTCCTTTACTAGGAATGTTAGAAATACAAATGTAATGGTACAAAAAAGACAAGCAAACAACAAACAAACAAACAAACAAACCCAGAAAACCCTGACAGAGTCAGGGACAGGACCTGACACCCTGTTGGTCAGTCAGGGTGTTTGGGAGCAGTGCAAACAAATCCTCCTGGAGAAATGACGTGGCTCTGCTGGAGTAGATGATTCCACTGGGGAAGGGTCCAGTGATGCTGAGATGGGTCCGATCCTCCTCTGGAATCCCATGGAAAACAGGATCCCTGGTGTTCTGAGTCTCAGTTTTTATCTGGGCAGGGACCCTGGAGCCCCCAGCACTGGGTGCAGCATCTCACACTGGGATGATGTAAATGTGTCCTGTCATTGCTGAGCCTCAATGGCCCATGAGCAGAAGATATCCCTGGAGGGAGGATGGGAGGTGAAAGAGATAAGGAACAGTGCCCCACCCGGTTTTATCAGCTGAAACATTATCAGAAAGGGTCCGCCCCCCTTCCCCAGAGTAGCAAAAAATAAAGACAAAACAATTCCCCAGGTGCTTTCAGCAGATGAAAATAGAATACAATTTTTTGTTTCCATAACCCAAGACAGAGGGTGAGGAGAATTAACGGGAGAACAGGGAGTTCCAGCGGGGAGGGGAACTCAGGGGTGATCCCGGCGCCCAGCTGAGGGCCTGGGGTGGGTGAGAGCTGCTGGAATTGTGCTGGAGGCTCCCAGGAATGCCCAGCTTCGCCTTTCCTGCTGGTCCCGGGCTGAAAGGAGGGATGGGAGTGAGACAAGGAGATATGGAGTGGATAATGAGGGGTGTGAGGGAGATAATGAGGGGTCTGAGGGAAATAATGAGGGATGTGAGGGAAATAATGAGGAATCTGAGGGAAATAATGAGAGATGTGAGGGAAAAAATAAGGGATGTGAGGGAATAATGAGGGATGTGAGGGATCTGCCAAGCTTTGTGGAGCACGGATGAGGATCTTGGCTGCCCCAGCAAGGAGGGATTAGGCTTGCCTCAGGAAGAAGGGAGGAATTTGGGAAGCTGAGAGGGAGTTTCATGGCCCCGCAGCCTTCCCAGAGTGGGATTTGTGCCAGCTCCTGTAGTGTTGTTACAGCAAAAACATCGGGAGGATTGAGGTTTATTATCCAAATCTGCTCCTTTCTGCACCTTGGGAGCCTTGCACCAGGGAAAGGCTGATTGTAGGGGAGGAAATCAGGGATCCTGAGGGATCCTGAGGGATCCTGAGGGATCCTGGCTCTTGCCAAGCTCTGCCAGTGCTCTCAGTTGTCCCACGCTCAGCTCTGGGATGGGTGTCCCGCCAAGGTCTCCCTCCTTTCTCTCCCATCACAGCAACCACGTGGAAAAACCATCAATCTGAGGGAAAATTCCACCAAACCGTGAGGAAAACCCCCATTACTCACCCGGAATATTTATTCACGATTCATTATTCACCCAGACCTGTGGGAGGGACAATGGCCAGGACTTCACAGAGCTCCAAATCCAGCCCTGGCCATTCCATGAGTGCCGGGATGGGGATGGATCCCCCCACAACACCTCCCACTCAAGGCAAATCCCTCCTCTCTGGGCTCCAGGAGGCTGCATCCTACCCCTGCTCCTCCTTTTCCCCCCACCTTTTTTTTTTTTTTTACACCCCGTTTTTATTTTTAAAACTCTCCGGGAGCCTCCCATTAAGTGCGGCTTGGAGAAAGTAATCAAGCTATTTCTAGGCAGAGAACTAATTTAATGCATGGATGACTTTAGCTCAAAAGAAGAAATAAGGACACTCAGGCATCCTAAGGGAGCAGAATAATAGGGTAATTTGCACAAGATGAGGAGGAAAGGGGGGGAAAAAAAAGGGCCACTACTTCTTTGCATAATCTTCTTTGTAAATCTCCTCTCTCCCGGTTGCTGGTCAAAACCACCGAGTTTTGGGTGGAACATCCCGAGAGGGAAAGGCTGGAGAAATTCCAGCTGTGGAGTGCAGAAAGGTGGGAAGGATCAGGCAAAGGATGAGACTTTGTGGCTTTTTTGGGGCGGGGGGCAAAGAGCCTGAAAATTCTCCCAGGCAAAGAGGCAGCGGAATTTTCAGTGCCTGAGAAGAACTCCACTCTTCCCAAACACCTAAAGGGAGGAAAAGCAAGGAAAAGGGAAGGTGGGAAAGGCGGGGAGATGCCGCTCAAAATGTTTCCTTCTGGCGGCGAAACTCTAATATTTAGAGCCGCCCGATTTTATGGAATAAAAGAAATGTCAGCGTGAAAATCACTCGGAGGTGCGAAATTGAAGCTTTCCCTTCCAGATGTGTGGAAACGGGGAGGTTTTCGCTTTGCCAAAAAAGCTCCGTGACGGAATTTTCCCTTCCCGTCGCCCTCCTGAGCGGGGTTTGATTGAAAGCACCACTCTCCTGCAGGAAGTTTTCATGATGAGAAAACCGCCTTTCCTGTCAATAAAGCTGCTCCTGCTGGGGATTCCCGAGCAGCCTGGAGATCCACAGGCAAGTGATGGGAATGATAAAATCGGCCTGGAGGAGGCACCGCCGAAAATAGTTGGGCTGGAGCACAGGATTCTGTCCCCAGGCCCCCAAAAAAGCAGGATCCAAGCACAGACTCCCTTCCTGCATCCCCGCCCTGCTCCAGGCGCTTCCCGTGGACGGGGAAAAGAAATGGAAATGGGTCGGGATGGCGTCTGTGGGAGGTTTGGCAGCGGTGGGGTGACTGGCATGGGCAGCTCCCTGCTGGGATTGCCCACGTGGAAACAGGTCCCTGCAGGGCACAGAGGCCTGGGGACATGGTGAGGAGGTTTGAGCCTGTCCCCAGCCAGGAGAGCGTGAAAGAACCTGTTCTCCTCCTCCTGCTCCATCCTGCTTTCCCCCTCCCCACAGCCAGGGCTCAGGGAGGGGTCGCTCCTGGATTTCCCCTCTCTTGCTGGACCCATTTTTTGGGCTTGTCCAGGTCCCTGTGGGAGGCATCCCACCCCCGAGGCACGTGGAGCGCTCTGCCGGGCCTGGTGCCACCCGAGGGTGGCCTCAGCCCCAGTCTGTGACACTGCTGAGGACAGCACACATCCCTGGTCCCAGCCCAGGCCCTCGGGTTGTCCACCTGGACTCTGAGCCCCTGGCCACCCTCCCCTGCATCCCCCATCTCATCCCGAGCTCTTCCTTGGTGTGGGAAGCCCCCCGGGGGGCTGAGAGGAGGAACAACATCCTTTGGGAAGGCTTGGAAAGACTGGATGGAGAGCGGGAACACCAGGAAAGAGTTGTAGCATCTTATTAGTAAAGGGCAGCTGAGTCTCTAATTAAAATTTGCCTAATGACCTGGCTGCTTCGTCATTTTCACTATCAGCCTCAGTAATTGAACGTGACAGGTACTTAGGCAAAGACAAAATTAATTTCTCCTTTATAAAAAATTAAAGAGGCAGCGCAGGATTTGGCCGTGCCCCTCTGCCCTGTCCCAGCACGGGGTGGGCTCGGCTTTGTGGCCCCTGTGACACACCCTGGGCAAGGTGGGAGGAGGAGGAGGAGGAGGAGGAAGGAGAAACACACAGCTGGGGTTTCTTACCCTTAATCCCAGCTGGAAATTCCCAGATGATGGAAAAACACTTCTACAGAGACAGAGGGCCTGCTCTGCCTTGGCTCCTGCAGAATGCACATAAACACCAGGGATCAAGGCTTGGTTTTCCTCGAGGAGGGAAAATAGATCCATGGTTCTTCCCTAAAATCCTGAATTCCCCACCTTTTTATGGCACATCTGATGTTCTCCAGCTGCAGCCCCGTGTCCCCAGCAGCCACCCCATCCCACCCACACCCCTTCTCATGCTCAACAAGCCCAACCCTTTAAACCCTCAGCAAATTCCCTTCCACTTCTCCAGGCCTCCCAAAGGGAAGGGAAGATATCCAGAAAACCACCAGGAGTTTGGCTCCTGGGAGCTCCCTGGGAACAGGGATCCATCCCTGCCCCACCTGTGCCCACGTCCCCCACATGAGCAGCCCAAGGAGGATCCAGGGTGTCCACAGGACAGTGCTGAGCCTTTCCCTGCCCATCTCCCACCAAACCTGGGCAGTGACAGCGGCAGAATTCCCGTCCTGTCCTCGGTGACATCCCGGGCTGTGGATGTGGACGGAGAGCTCTGCTCCAGCAGCCCGTCCCTCATGGCTCATGGCACATTGATTCTCAATTCCAGCCCCGTAGGTTATTTAATTGGGCAGATATCCCTTCAATTTTCTCCTCCAGTGATGTTATTGATGGCTGAGGCCTCTCTATTCCTTCAGAGGAGCCTGGCTGTAATTAGAACAACACTCAAACACTCGGCTTTTGATTCTTCTCCACACCCAAATCCCCAACAATCCATTAAGCCCATCTTGGAGGAATTCACTGTCCCAGGTTCAGCCCAGAGATCTCCTGCCCTGCCCTAAGGGCTGCAACCATCACTCTTCCCTCTCTGTTGCTCCCTGATTTTTGGGGAACACTCTTCCCTCTCTGTTGCTCCCTGATTTTTGGGGAACACTGCTCCAGGGAAATCTTCCAGCAGAGCATGGTGTCACCAGAGGGTGGCCCTGGTCCCCAGGTGACCCCCAGCACTGTCCAGGCTGGGGCTGGGCGCTGAGGCAGCTCCAGGACAGTCTGTGGGAGCCGGCACTGCCCGTGGGCCAGGCGCTCCCAGTGATCCCAGTGCGGCACTGGGAATGCTGGAGGTGGGGAGGGGAAGCAGTGGTGTGCCTCAGGCAAGGCAGCAGAGCTCCAGGGTGGCTTTCCCTGGACATTCTGGATCCCAGGGTGCAGCCAGCCCTTGGGAAGTGGGAGAGCTCAAACATCCCTGGCTCTGCTGCCTGGGAAGGAGTCCGAACCCTTCCTCCAGGACTCAGATTCTTGGGGAACAGGAGAAACTCCCGCCACTGCAGCAACCCTGCCTCCTTCCAGAAGGACCCCAAAATCCAGCCAGAGGATTTCCCAGCCTGGAGCGCCTGGAATACCAGGGATTTCCCCTCCAGGCTGTTCACAAGGGGTGTCCTTTGGAGCTTGTTTTATTTTGTAAAAGCTGGATTGGTTCTGGCTCCCCCTGCCCACGAGCTGGTCCTGCCTAAGGAAAAGGAGCTCTCCCATGAGTTCCCATCCTCTCCTGGCACTGGGAATACCTAGGTGCTTCCCCTGTGACAAATCCCTCATTTCACCTCTCCAACTCCCAGACTCGTACGGGGGGAGGAAACGCTCTATTTCACGCTTTATCCTCTTTTTCCCCCACCCCTAATTCTTGATGGATGTAGTTCCAACCTTTATGCTATGCGAAAATGAATATTTTAGTGGAGTATAAAAGCTGAAATTACACGAATTAATTACACCTAAATATTCTGCTGAATGTTTGACTGCCGGGGTGGAGGAGGTGGAAGGGAATGTTTTGGCTGGGCAGATCCCAGCAAACACAAAGTGCAGCCCTCCCATCAGCCGATTTTCCTCTTTTTTTCCCACATTTCCATGCAGAGGGCTGGGGAAAAAAAAAAGCAGGTGGGAGCTCTCTGGGGCCACCCCACAAGCCCTGCACACCTGTCCCCTCCACGGCAGGATGTCCCCAAGGCCACGCTCCTCGGGGAGCGCTCCGATGGTCGCTGCTAATTACGCGCCGCTCGTTAATTACCCGCGGGTCGCAGCAGCCTTTCTCCCCCTCTGAAAGCGGCGCCGGTAAATTTGAGCGTTCCAGGTGAACTCCGGGAGCTCCCTGCCCGTCGCTCCGTGCGGGAGTTTGGGGTCTCCAGCTAAATGTGGGGATGTAGGAGCGCCCGAGCTGGGAATGCTGCTCTGGAGGGATTCCCTTTGCTCCCGGGATTTTGGGGAAGGAGTGAGGAGTCTTTGAGGTGATGCCCAGAGGGACTTGGGGCGGTGTCCTGGCGGGAACACATCGAATTCCTGAGGGGACAGAAGGAGCCTGGGGAGGGTGGTGACACATCAGAGCCTCCCTGACCCACCCGGAGAAGGTCTCACCCTCCCCTGTCCCTGCTGAGAGCTGGGCCAGGAGTCCAGGATGGGGCTGGAGAGGCAGGGAAGGTGTGGGCTGGGGAGGAGGAGGAGGATGGAGAGCCCAGGACAGCGGGGGAACTGCAGACAGAGGTGTTTTTCCAGGGAGCACAAGGTGAGAAGCTCCTGCACCATCTGCTCATCTGCGTCCAGAGAACCAGCACTGCTCCCTTCCCTCCGTGCTAAAAATACTGCCTTTAAAAAATAATAAAAAAAATAGAAAAAATAAAAAGGGAGAAGAATGAAGACAGGGAAATGAGAGGAGTATAAACAAAGACTCCATGGAGACCACGGGCTTCGGCTCCTCCAGCTGCATCAGGTCCCTTCCCCCATTTCTCTGTCTCACATTTTAGGGCAGGAAGATGCTGTTGCTGGGTTTCTGTAGCTCTGGGAGAGGCACTGACACACACACACACACTCACACACTCACACACATATTGGGGTTGAATGAAGGACAGGAACCCCAACGCTTGATGGTCAGGATTAGTTTTATTCGAGTTTCTTACCAGCTTATATACCATTTCAAACAGGTTAATAATTTTCACTACAATGGTTAGATTATACACGTTACAGTCAAACCCATACATATTAAAACACGCTTGTCTGGAGAAGTTTGATGTCATCTTCTGTTTCCTGTAAGCAGACCAAATCCCATCTTCTTTAATCTGAACGTTCTGTTTGCCCCTGCCACGGCATCCTGTGTATCAGATCAGC
>VYXD01001138.1:77273-122105 GCA_013397195.1 Hylia prasina | reverse complement strand
CCCCATCCTGCGGCTCTGCCCGCGGCACTCGGCAGCGAGCTCGCCGACTGCATCTGCAGTCACTAAACCAAAAGGCAGCACCAATTATCGGTGGCCTTTCCTGCAACTTTAGCCTGTCTGGCACTGTCAGAACGTGACAAGCTGTTCTGCAAACAGCAGTGACAATGCTGCTGCCACCATTTCATTTTTGCTGTCTTTATAAAGACCTTGCCATGCAGAACTCACATCTGTGGTGAGTGGTTTCATAGAAGATCTCAAAGTAGTATCAGTATCAATGACAGTCTCGGGTATTCTAGTTGACAAGTTTTTTGCCCCTTACGTTTAGTAGTAACAAGTGTCTTGTTTATTCTTTTCCTGTGTAAAAACTAAAAAGGTTATTTAATTTGCATATGATTTAAGGAGTTTTGAGAAAGTTTCAAACAAGTGATGCCGGACTGGAATTCGGGAAGCTGGTTTTATTTTTCAGTTTAGTTAGTTGGCTTAATGCAAATAGTATCTAAAAACTGGATAAAATAGCAAATATCAATGTACACCAAAAACAATATGCAAAGGATCTATACAGTTTCAGTGTTTGCAATTCAGACGTTGACAGCATGGTCTGTTGCGGGGAGAGAGGTTGCTATTGTAGATAACAGCTCTTTGAATCGGAAAAATTGCTGTGTAAGGTAAAACAGACTTTGCATAAAGTAGCATCAGTGATTCTGGGTCCACTAAAGCCATTGTCAAAACAAGTTGTGACTTCAGTCATACAAACTGCTCGTCCTGAGTTCGGGTGAGTCCATTATAAGAAGTGGTTGAAAATCCTTTACTATCTGTCATCTTTTGATGAAATAAACGTTTTCTGTAGCATCTCATGGGGTGAACTGGTTAAATTGAACCTACATTTACAACAGCTTACCTTGGCTCATAATACTATAGAAGATAATGTTCATTCTGCAGATCTGTAGGTTTTGGAAGGAAAAGTTATTGTGGAGACAGTTTATTTCAAGAAGTCATGTCTCAGGTTAAGCTAACCAGGTCATTAGGCTGGGGTGACCTAAGAAAAGCAATTAGCGTGACTGAAATGCTACTTGGAAATGAAAGTACATAAAACTAAGGTCCAGCTAAAATTGCTCTAAGTTGCCTAATGTTGCCTGTAGTTTTTGTTTCAAGTTAGAAGTTTATTACAGTTATATTGGTAATAATTATCAGCATCTAATCATGCATAAAAGTGGAAGCTCCTCTGAGTTGAGCAGAAGCACATCTTTCCATGCTGTCACCAATCTGCTTAGCAAGATTTTGTTCCTCTTTTTGCTAAGCATTTAAATTGAGATGGCAGCTAAAGTGCAATACAACATGTGAACAAAAGTTTGGGGTTACATAAGTGTATTTCAGCAGAACTCAGTCAGTAATGCTGCAGTTTAAATGAACCGAAAAGTGTTACCAAAGGCTTGGTATCAAATTTATGGTCAAAGTTTGATTTAAAACACTACTTAACATTGATTTGATTCCCACCCACCCACCTTTACCCTTTTCTGGAGGAGCCATTAGAAAATCCCTGGGGAAATAAGTCTGCAAATGCAGTGAAATTTCACTAGTAAAGAAGGCATCTGAATGAGCAAGGTACAGTCTCATGTTAGCAATTGAAAATAGTGATCATAAGAGGGGTTTGAAATGTAGTCATAAGCCTTTAATCTTGTGTAGGTCATAGTAGAATGGGTATAAATGTCAAAGCTGTGCATGTCAATGTCTCTGTGATCCTGGCTGAAATGTTGCCATGTTTGTATTTCTGTGAAACACATGCACTCTCTTGGTATAACTTGTGCTGAATTTAGTCCTGGGACCCTTGTGCTGGATGGATGCTGAAGGAACACCCAAGAAAACTTGTCCACATGTGGTGGACAGGGGACAGCTATTGGTTACAAAGCAAAGAAGCAGAGCATGCAAACCAACAATGAGAGAGAAGTAGAGGATACTTAGGCTCAATGAATAAACAATTTGTTGTTGTCGTAACAGGTGCTGTATTAATTACAGAGAGATAGTTTAGAGAGAATAGTCTGGCAAAACAGGCTTGCTGTTGCCATAAGAGTTAGTACAGCAATTAGTTCAAGAGAGTCTCTGAATCCAATGCCCCAAGCCCCTGCAATTACAGGATGTGTAACTAAGACAAGAGAATAGTGTTTTTCTATGTCACGAGGTAAGCTGAGGACACACAAGTTCCCACGTTATCCTCAGCTGTCGCTGGGACTGTGACAATGCAAGACTGCTTTCTCATGACCATTACACCAGCAAAAGGAATATTGCTGATCAACAGTGACCAAAAATCATTAGAGTGAAGCTATCAGGAAGCTGTCACTCTATGGAATGACACAATTGTAACTTTTTTTCTTTTTTCATAACAAAGAATAGACTGTAGATTATATTAAAAAATATCAACAGAGCTAATCAGGGAAGGAGCTAACCAGCAGAAAACAACCCCAAAACCTTACCGTGTGAAACATTGTTAATATGATGTTCCAGAGATCTCAGTGAAGATGCTCTTTGGTTTGCTTCCTCTCAGTGGGAGACCAGAGTGCCACAGGAAATACCTTCCACTGAGGCTGCTCTGGCAAGGGGAACTTCTGTTTTCTCTCAGGCGAACAAACAGAAGAAGTTGCTTCTAACAGACTGCCATGAAACTGTTTGTAAGCAGCTGGACAGCAAGGTTTTTGCTTAAGGAAAAAAAAAAAAAGGTGGGGAAAAGTGGCTTCCTCCCAGCACTGCTCATCATTGTAGTTCAGAGCTGTGCAAGCCAGAGCTGGGTGATCTAACTGAAGTCTCAGAGCCTTGCTGGGCATGTGGAGAGCTGTGCAGGCTGAGCAGATGGTTCTCTGCGTCTGGTACCAGGCAGGATACAGCAGAGACATATCCAGAGGGTTTAAAAACATGTAACAAATGACCCCACTGCATGTCCGCTGAATTTCCTAGAGTTGGTTTTCCTTGTACTGCCTTTCCAGAAGAAACCAGAAAGTTCTGTCAAAAAAACCGGTAGACATGACATCTGTAGTGTGATGTTACTGGCTGCTTCTTTGAAGTAACCAAAACAAACAAAAAAGAAAATTAATTAAAAATAACTAAAAGTTAACACACTTGAAAGAGTATATTAAGTTAATATCATTTGGCTGTTCTAACAGCAGGATAGGAACCAAAATTCCACGGGGTATACCTTCCTCTAAAATGCTGAAGCAAAACAATGTTTTGGTATATAAAACAGTTGTTTTAGAAGTAACTAAAACCAATTTGAAGTTATTGAACAAAGCCTTTTAAACTCGCATGTGAAATGATGAGCTAGCCTTCGAATGAAAAGGCTGTTTCACTAATTGTGAGAGGTACACCAATGCACAGTAAAGCAGAGCAATAATAGCTTCCAGGGCCTGGGGAAGAGTGCATATCCATTCATCATCGGGGAGAAAGCAGCCAGCCAGTCTGGCTTTTGCTGACAATTCAGCAAGGAAACAAGAGAAACCCAGAAAGAACACAGATGGGTTTTTTGTCTCTATTTTTAATTGGAAGTTGCTTGAAGAATTTTCTCCTTAAAATCAAGACAAAGTGTAGTTATAAAGAAAAATTAGTAACATTGGGACAGTAATTACTTCAGTAATGTGGAAGACTGCCACTCAGCCCACCTCCAAAAAATACTATACATTTCTTCAGTTCTTGACCTGGATCATTCTTAAATATTCTCTGGAGTGTGTTACTAATCCTGAGTCTTAGCTTATTCTATTGACAGTAATCCAGTGCAACCAATGGCAGTTTTACCTATTTCATTTAAAAAAAAAAAAAAAAGTTAATTTTGTTCTCAGTTGTCTTGTTAGTACCAGCTAAGCTCCTAATTCTTGTTGTTTATTGTAACTGAAGTACAACTCTCAACATTTTGATGAGTAGCCATCAATGTTTGTTTATAAACTGCTAATCCTTAAACTGAATTTTGTTGTCAGTAGTTTGTGGGTTTTATACCTCCTCAGTGCCCCTTGCATCTATTAAATTAAGTTTCAGGAGGTAGGCAACCTGGACTCTCTGTCTTTGTTGACATCCTGTAAGCAGACAAAAAATCCCACAACTGTTGGTTAATACAAGCTTGTTAGAATGCTATTTGGATATAGTGTTGTAGTACCTGGAGAGGTTTATTCTTTCACAATCTTATCATTAAAACTATCTGTACTGGATTTTCAAAATCATTCTGACCTATAACTTAGTTACAAATAAAGTGAGTAGAGCTTCAGTAGAGGCCGAACTAGGGCAGATGGGAAGAACTGGGATTCCCATAAAAAGCACTCCTTTACTTATTCTTGACTACCTTTTCATGGTCAACCTAAGAAGGTAACGGGGAGAACCAATGGGAGTTTGTCACAGGACTCCCTTCAGTGCAGTTAGCTGTGCTAACCAGTTTTACTGACCTGATGTTTGCTTTTATGGTTTAATATATTTAACATTTATTGACAACCTTATTTCTGCATTAGTATGTAGCAGGAAAAGCAAAAATACCAGGGAGGGGGTGTTGTGCCACTTAGTGCCACTCACGTATCCATATACCAGGCCAGACTTGAAAGAAGGGTGTTAACATTACTTTCACTCTCTTATCTACTGACACTATCCAACTGTTTTAGAAAGTTAAGGTTTTCCAGCATCAGCCTAACAGCATGGCTTTCAGAGGAGCCTGTCATGATTTACTTATTCATACAGATTGCAGTGGCTTATGTAGTCTTGATCCCGCTTGATCTGCCAGCAGTTTTTGCTTCTATTGATCACAGGCTGTTATTTGACTGCCTTGAGCAGCTTGTAGGTCTCCCTTGGTTTTGTTAACGGGGTCTGCCACGGATACTTCTCAGCCTTCTCATTTTGCTGCTGTCAGTAATTTTAACTCCAGATTTCCTGCTCAGACAGATTCTCTGCATAATTGTGTCACGCTGGTTGTGTTTTTCAGTGAGTTTCATAGTTCACCTCAGTGAACTATGATGCTGAACTGGAGTTCTGTCCTGATTTGGCTGTTAGCTCTGGTTTAAAATGGGTGTTTGACAATGTGCCTGGCTGTCATGTGAAGTTGTAAGTGTGTAAAAACTCCTCCTGTGCTAGATGTAATAAAATACCATATTTTTGGAAATAACCAGCAGTTCTTCATGTTCCTATACACCTTTGCATTCGTACTGTTTTTCTGGCAACAGGGCAATTGAGAGGTTCGTCTGGAAGAAATTTAGAAACCAGTCGTCTTGCACATGGACAAGTACTGTTAAATTGTTCTGTTTCAGCCCACTTTCCAAATGGTTATATATGTTTTCTAGCTATTCCTTGGGGTGGAAACAGCCTGCTAATTTGTCAGCAAGCCAGAATAAATGGAATGGGCTGGCTACAGGTGCCCAGGTGGTACAATTCCTTAACTGGCTGATTTACCTGGAAGGTCCTTGAAGTAATTTGTGTCTGTCAAGAAGTATGCTTCATCAGACTAAAGCAGCAGTAGAATCAGGATAGAAACAAATGTTCATGTAAGTTTATATATGGTCTTAGTCCATTAGTAATGGAAAGTTTTAATTTTTTTACTCAGTGACTTCACAACTTGTGAATATACTTCTAAGATCTTTGCAAAATAGAAGCATAGATGGTCTTTGTGTGTATTTTGTGTTTCTGGTTTTAGTACAAGACTGAGCTTCTTTAGAATGTGCAGTTAAGCTTCTGTGTGTTACTGTTGGTGACACCTTGTATCATTTTGATAGAAACACAGCCCCACAGATGGTCCTTAAGCAGACAGAACAGTTATTCGCAGGCTGGCTTTTTGAAGAAGTACTTGAGATGGAAATTTATCAGGACCAAGTGATTTTTATTTGTAAGAAACATATTTAATATGTGACCCACTCTTTCCATCCTTTTATGTAGACACGTCTAGTAAAACTAGGATGTTGGCTGTCTGGCTTGCCTGACATTCAGCAAACTTCCTCTTTGTCTCTACGTCTACAAAAAAGATCAGGGAGATTAATTCTCTCACAGAGAGAGTTTGGGACTTTGGAGAGTTGATCATTCGTGTGCAATATCCCATAATCTTGGATTTTGTATTTTGTGATAAGCAGAACAGACGATACAGTTTATAATATTTGCTAAGTTAAGAGTAGGTAATAGGAGATCAAAAAATGGAAGTTTGAAAGTCCCATCTTATGTGCTGACTTTAAATTACTCACTTGAAACACTCATGAATCATGTTGCAAAGGCAAAAATGTCCTTCTTGTTAAATGACTGTAATCTAAAATGTTACAGAGAGCTAAATGATTTATTGATGTGGCGTTTACCTGCACCTGTAGCCAGCCCATTCCATTTATTCTGGCTTGCTGACAAATTAGCAGGCTGTTTGTATGTCAGATTTGGTCAGTAGTCAGCTCCCACCCCCTTACATATTGAACTGCTGCTAATTTAATTGTTTGTGGTATTGGCAATTTACTATCCAGATAGATGTCATTCAGGGGAGCTCTTTTGCATAGTGAAGAGAAAAAGCAGAAGATCTATGTGTGTATGTTCTCACAGTGCCTTGTTGAAAGACAGTATGCAGAAAAGAGCAGCTTTCAAGCCTCTTCCATGCACACAGGCAATGATCCATGCATCACCTTCCTTTCCGCTAGTTTGGAATGTCAAATATCAGGTTTCATATTTAGTGGCTGAAGTAAGATTAACTCTGTGATTATGGCCATTGTTGCTGTATCTAGGCACCCCTCAAGAGTGAGCAATCCAAATTACATATTGGAGTTTTAACTGCATGTATAAGTTGCATAAATACTCTCAGGGGGAGTTGAAGTGAGCCTTGCCACCTGCAGTGGTTACATTGCAGTGCTTGAGTAAGTTTTGCGGGGTATTGAAGGCAAAATCACTGTTTCTTGCTAAATTGTTTGAACTGCTGGCTTAGATCTTCATCACACTAAGAATGTGAGCGCTACTTGTCCAAGTCAGAGTGCTCCACTGCTGCACAGAGGCAATTGCAGGTTGCCTGACCTTGGCTGCCAGGATGCCTCCAGCCCTGCTGCTCCTCTGTGGCCCGGCCGCTGCTGCCAGCTGCAGCTGCTCACTGTGTTTGCCAGATGAAGAGGACTAGTGCAGTCTATTGCGTGGCTATGTTTTCTTCAGCTTAATTAATCTGATCTTGCACTCTGAGTTTTAAGTAAGATAGAAAATTTGGGCTTTGACACAGCCAAAAAGATTTTCCTGATGGCCTGTGCTGGCCATCCTGGCTATCTGATTCTGCTAGGTTTCCCTGGCACTGCAGGTGGGGCAAGGCTCAACCACTCTTTTCTCCTCTCAGACAGCTCCATGGCTGCTACTAAACATTGCTGGCACTGTGCAGCTTGAAATGTTTTATGGTCTTACATCTACTTAACCTTTAATGTTTTCTGTCAACATCTATTATGACCTGGTGGCCTATGGTTAGTAAAATGTGCCCTTGCAAGCTGCCAGATACTGTAATGGAATTAAGCCTTTAAAATTATCAGACCTGTCAAAGGGGCTTATAATCCTGTGAGAGCTTTAAGTGGTTTCTTACCTTTGCTTCCACACACATTTGACCTGGTTGAAATGGTATTACTTGATGGTTTTGTTTTTACTTCCTATTAATACATCTGAAACTGGGGGGGAGGGTAAGTGGAGAAAAAAAATTCATTTCCTTGGCATCTTTATGAGGAGTCTCTTCAGTTCTGTCCCAGATACCTTTTTTATTTTCACTCTCTTGCACTTGTAGATTAAGGTCCACAGATATTTCTGCGGGAACTTGTTCCTTTAAGTAAGGGCATAAGGATACTTGGTGATGTGCCTTAGTCAGTCAGTGTGCACTGAGGGCTGGCACAAATCAGGAGGGAACGTCAGGCTTGCTTTGAGGCAGGCTGGACTCAATGAAGTGCTCACAGAAGGTGCTGAACCGACACCTCTGGAAATGAATGTCCTCTGCAGAGTGAGTGTAGGAAGGACACTAGCATTGCAGTTACTCATATTTACCACCTTTGTGCTTTAGTCTGAGCAGAGGATAGTAGGAGATTTTGAGATGCTTTACCTTTTGCTAGTTAGTTTTCAGTTACCTGTGGACATGCTGAAAGTAATTTTCTAGCATTTTAGTGGTGTCCCTGTGATTATAACACAGTGCCTGGTGGTCATTAACACCACAAGTTAATTAGCAGAGAGATACTACGTGTATCATATCCAACAGCAATTGCAATATGCCGTAGAAGAGGCAGTTTGACCGCGTCACATGCAGCCTGTAGCCAAGTTTATTTGAGCCTGATTCCTGAGCCTCACTTCAGGGCAGTTTCCTGTCTTTGTGAAGTGCTTGTAGGTGAGCCATTTCTTTAAATTACTGCACATTCTTAACACTGTTTTGTTTTTGAGGAGTGGTGCAACTTTGGCTTCTGAAGCAGTGCCATGCTGACTCAGTTTCTTACCACCAACAGGGTGATGCAAGGTGAGGAAAGAGAATGAAGCTAATAAAATGCTATTCCAAAATAAAGCAAATAAAATGTTGTCTTGTTTGAGGCTTACTATATAAGTAATAGAGGGAAACACACAGCAGCCATTTCTTTTGCAAGGAAAAGCCCTTTTATTACAGCAGTTTTGGGGTTGTTTTTTTTCATTTTTACTCTTCTCTCATAATCAAGCAAGGTAAAAAAAAAGTGGTTCCTGCTACTAAACTACATGCAGACATTAACCCCATAAATAAAATTAATTATAAAAAATAGTTTAGGTTTCTGAGGTGACTTTAATTGGGATCGACGCTGGAATAAATTGGCCTCTTGGGTAAGGAGGACAAATAGACAAATATCCATCCTCCCAAAAAAGTAACTCCTGTTACAGTTTTTAGAGCAATTGCACTGAATACTAAATCCTCAGTTGGAATGCTCTGAAATCCTGACCTTCCTACAGGTGTATTTCTCTTTTATCTTTGTTTTTGGTATACAAATCTCAAGAACCTCCCAGGACACCCACTACTAAGCAGAAGAAATGAAGATGTAGGAATGAAACCTGTCATCAGGCAGCCCTGGTGAGTGTCATGAGATGGGCTGTCTCTTCTGATCCAAGAGCTTGAGGATATTGATGGCTAATATTTTTACTTTATGACAGTCCAGTGAATGATCTCATCAGTTGTTGCTAGCACATGCAAAAAAGATGCACTTGTGGTAGCAAGAAAGAGAGGTATTTTTCCTGTGCTTGTCTTGGGGATATGAGTGTGAGGCATGAATGACTTTCCTTTCTGAATGTAATTGTCCACAGCATTTTGGAAAGGTGCAAAGAAGATTACAATTGTTTCTTAGTGGAGGGAGGGGAGAAGCACCTGTCTCAGACATCAAATGCCTGTTCATGAAAGTTTGGGATTCTTTCTGCCTCCTGGGAGATTAATGTTTAAGGGTTGTCTAGTTGTTTTAAGAGGAAGTACCTGAACTGTTGCTATTTCTACTGTCATGGCAAAGATGTGATAATGGTGTGAAAAAAATGAGAAGCAATGAATATCTTCTTTCAGTACTTATTGTGGTTTATTTAGCTGGATTCCAAAGACATCAGATGCCTTTCTTCAAACAATTTTTTAGTAAACAACAAGGAAAACAGTTTGTGCAGTGAGACAAGCAGCTTTCCAAAGTGGCCAGATTCACCAGTCCTGATTCTCTGCTATGTTCTTCTTAATGAAGGAGCAAAGCTGAAGCTCTGAAAAATGGGAGCTCTGTCAGTGTTTAGGTTATTTAATCCTCAGTGTTGATTCCTGGTTGCAGTGGTTTCTGTTACCATTTATTTACTTTGAGCATCCTACTTCTCAATTGTATGTCTTCTGTAGTCAGAGCACATGAGCCTGTGAACACTCAGACCTTGGCCAAGTCATCCAGAACAATGGGTGACAGACACTTCACTTGAAACAGGCATTTGGTTTTCCAGCCATCTCATCAGTTTCGAGGATGTACAAATTGCACAAGGCATCAGGGTGACCCAAGGCAGGTTGAAATAAGGGCATTTATTTGAATGAAGGAGAGGCTGATCATAAAAAAATAGTGTATGAGAGGTCAACATTTCTTGTTTCAGTGGAGTCCTAAGCAGTAGCCTGAGTATTCCCTCTGCAGCTCAGTTCTGCCTTCTTTCTGCTCTGTGTTTACATAATGGCACTTTCCTCTAACATTTTGCTTCTGTGCCTGTGTTTGTGCAGTACTTTGACTGTCAAAATGTCTGTCTGACTGCAATATGGAAGTTAATGTCTTAGTGTGAAAGTAGTATTTATTATTCATTGTCTTTACACTGAAATGTCTCTGTATTTGTTGATCTTCACAAAGCATGTCAAACAGCTGATAATTTTTCAAAAATCTCACTCTAAATAGTGCTTGTTACCTTTAAACTGAAGGGTGATTGTGGCTCTCCATTTTCTATCAACGGAACCACCGTGAACCACCCTTCTAATTAATGCCATTTCAAGCTGTTGTACAGTTTCACTCATAGTATTTGGCAAATTTTTCAAAGTCTTCTTCAGAGGGCTTTAGATTGTTAACAGACTGAGGCATTTTAAAGAAATGTTACCAGTTGTCACCATCTAAAACTGGAGTCTACAGCTGAGTTTTCCCATATGTATTTTCATTGTTTTTGTAATCTGTTTTGAGATCAGTTTTGCATGAATCAAAGGATCCAAGGGGAGAAAAAATATCTTAAGTGGCTCTCTCCAGAAGCTTCTCTTGCAGATTTCATTGATGATCAAGATATTTGTGGTCTGTCCTTAACTCTCCTTTTTTAAAAAAATTATACTAGAGATTATACTAGAGATTGAAGATGGTGTTTCATGCTGCATGAGTAGTAACATCTACATACAAGTAGTGACTCAAACAGTGAAATAATCCATAATCAGATTTCCTCCAGTAATGGTAATTTCTCTCTTAAAAGCAGGAAGATAGCTCCATCTGTGTAGGAAATAGCATAGACCTGTGTTCTGATTTAACACACCTGTAAATAAGCAGGGAAAAGAGGAAAATTGCAGGGGAAGAAAAGGCTACCACAACAATTCTATGATAGTGATGGAATTGCTAACATCATAAATTCAAGTTAAATTTTGCTAGAAATTAGCCATCAGACTGGTAACTTCTGCTTACCTTACACTACTCCTTCACATTTTTCCACTGAACTGCATATGCTTCCCTTTTTATCGACTGAACTCTGAAAATTTATCTGCTCTCCACTGAATTTCCATTTTACATGATGTGAAAGGCATGTACCTTTTGGGAGATAGTTTATTACTTGATTTCAGTGATTTCTCTGAAACCTGCAAGAAAGACATTAAGGTATAAATGATAAGGAGTTTTGTGGAGTGAGGATGAAATCACCTGGAGCGAGATCTGCACGTAAAACTTGTGTGTGCATGGAAATGCCATTAAGGACTGTGCTTATTTACAACACTCAATGCAGGCAAAAATGCTAGAATGGGTATGGTTCTACAATAAAAATGGTGTTTTGCTGATGCTGCTTGTTTCACTCAAGGAATCAGTATGAGCTATAAACTAGCAAGATCACTTTGCTGATACAAACCATATTTACAATAGGCACACATACCAAACTTTTTGAGGGGTGTTGTGCTGCCAGAATATCTATTGAAAAGGTCCCAAGGAATGGAAGAGGCAAGAACCATGCTCTTGGAAATAACTATCCCTTACTGCTTATTTGAACTTTCCAAAACTTTCACTAGGTGCTGTTTTCTGAACAGTGCTCTGTTGCTATCTGATACTGTGCATACAGACTGGGATTGTGTGTTTTGTTAGTCAGTGCCATGAAAATGGTAACTTACAAGGGTTGTTAAGGTGTGTGTTCTAACAAATTTATTTCCAAAGAGTCTCTCCTGGATATACTCTGAAACAGTGTATCTCTCTGAAACAGTCCCCTTGCTCATAGCATCATTTTTCTTTGTCATGGATCATGCATGAATAATGGTAAACCTGCCTAGTCTACAAATTCTGTTGGGAGAAAGAAAGGCTGGCTGTTAAAAAGACTGGTAATCATTTGAACTACACCGAAATGTTATCTACTCACTCAGGAGAGTCTTCTCAGTCCTTCTCATGTATTAAGGAAATACATAAATATGGCTTTACTCCTTGAGAGGGGTTTTTAGGACGAGTCTGGTGCAGACCTGTACGTAATTCATGGGTTTCAGTCCAGGAGGACTTGATCCCATCCTAAGATTCATCTTGAGTTTCAGGTTCAAAGGACTATCAAGGAACTGATGAATTCAGTGTGAGTGAGTTTGACTTCATTGATAGCAGCATCTTCCATATTCCCTGAATTTGCAGTTGCCCAAAACTGTTGACCAAAATGCATCCCGATCCCTCTTGTTCTTTCAGCAACCTCAGCTATGTTGCCTTTGATAATTTCCTGAAGAAGCAGTTTAGGCTGGTTTCAGTATAAAAATATTCAATTCTAGCTCTGAGTGAAAAGCGTTTTTCATGTATTCCCAAGGCTGCTTGGTTGGGTTGGTTTTGGGTTTTTTTGCGTTTTTTTTGTCCTTCTGTGCAATGACCTACCCTTTGGAAAAAAATTGAGACTTGCCAGAACAAGGCATATTTGCAACTTGAGCAACTCCTGTCTAAACCACATCTGTAAGCTTTTGTAAATGAATTAAAATGTGGTTATGCCTTTCACACCAAAATTGATGTGGTCCATTTTTTCCAGCCAAATAGTTTAACTGTGTTTGAAAGATCTGTTCAAAGATAGTATTGCTGCTGGTCTTCTTTTCCACGTTGATTTGCTTCTAGAAATGTGTTTGTTTTCTGATTTTTTTCCCCTTATCTTTTAGGTTTTGACAAATAGACCAGTACCTGGATCAAATGACAATGACATGAGATGTCTCTCCATATTCTAGCACTTTAGGTGTGATAATTATTTCCTTCTAGCATTTGATAGTCACTTGTCTGAAGTTTCACGTTTAAAATCCTCTCTAAAAGTCTTGTTAATACAGCAGGAATTATCTGTTGATGTTACAGTTCAGTGAAACCAACGTGTTACCCGAGGTGGGTCTAAAACTGGTTCCCATGTGGAGCCTGTTTGCAGAGCAGTGTCCTTTCCCTACCTGAGGAAGCCTGTGCTGAACTCAGAAATGTAACATGTGTCAGTCCCACCTGTTCCTGTGCACTGTGGAGGAGGCCACAGTGCAGATTACTTTGATTGTATTGCTGTAGGTAGTTTTTCCATTTGAAAATGAATTGTGTTTTCATCTGCATGCTGGTTTATTGAAATAACAATTTAGAGTAAAAACAGCTCAGTAATTTGATTTGGTTTCAGTAATTGTAGAATTCAGCTGTTAATACAAACTGAATTATTTAATTTCTATTAATGACTGTTAAAAGTTTCTATTTTCATTAGAACATAAAAGTGGGAGAGTTTAAGTTCAGGCAAAACTTTTAACAGCTGCAGTCCTACAAAAAGGTGAAATGCAGTCAGGATTGGTACATGCTGTAGCAAGTAACCAGCATAGTGATCCTGACCCCTGCACACTGCTTTACTCCCCCTGTACTCCTTCCCCCAGAGGTAGTGTGTTTTCTCTCTGCAGAAAGGTTTTGTTTGTCAGCAAGAAAGCTGATGTGTGCTCCATTTGGGCTGCATAACCAAAGCTGCTGCTAGTAATCCTATTTCAGAGTAAAGGCAGCTGAATAAAGAGTTACAAAATCCAAAACAGAAGCAGGAGAGCTGAAGTCCAGCAGCACAGGAATAACATAACTTTATACCAACAGTGGCAGGCAACACACCTGAATCTGATGTTAGGCTGAGGAAGAAGTTCTTAAGTTAAACAAGGTATTAGGTACCAGTGTGGGGAAAATAAAGTGTCTGGTAGCAATAGTGAAGTTCAGATGTGCTTTTTGTTTCACAAGCTTATACTTGCCCAGAGTGTTTATGATTTACTTTGAGAAGTTAAGCTAAAAGAATCTATGAAGAATTGATGTACAAAGAGATACCAGTGTTTTGTCTCAATTTTGAGAGCAGGTTTTCAAGATTTCTCTCCTGCTCAGGGGAGGGGCCGAGCAATGTTCTGGTTACTGTGTGTGCAGAGGCAGATGGGCGAATGTACCTGCCTGACTTTGCTGTGTGACAGCTGTACCCATTAGTCTGCATTTGCTATCTCAGTGTCTCTAGTGCCATATGTTCTTTTTCTTTAAATAAACAGGTATATAATAGTTAGGACAGATGTGAGTAGCAAAAGGGCATAAGCAGAAGAATGATTTGGAACAAGACTCAAATGATTGATCTTGACACCAGTAGTCTTAACCAGTTTATGGTAGAACTGGATTAGTATGTGCCTTAGAGTTGCTTTCACTGTTCCTGTCAATGGAAGGGTATCTTTAATCAACTTACAATTTTAGTATCTATCTGTCTTCTTATGACTCATTAGTGTTTGTAATTACATCCTTTTTGAGCTTAGCAACTTGCCTGTTGCTTACTAATATGCTTGAAGAGTGTTGCAGATTAGTTTTGGAGACAGCCTAGTCAGTGTCAACAGCAGAGAGGCTCCTGCTACTGTTTTTGTTTTGTTAAATTTAATTTCATCAGTACAGACTCATTGAGGTAAATACTTCTTTTAAATGCCTTAGAAAACAATAGTATTGAAAGCATCAAATAAAAACGAATTAAAAAGGAATTAGCATTAAATTATCGAGAAATAGCAGCTGGAAATGTAATCACGTAGACAGTTTATAGCAAGATATATTGTTGAGTTGCACATACTTCGTTCAGAAAGATACTAGGGGTGTGTCAGTGTATGGAGTGGAGAGATGTAGTTTCCCCAGTCAGAGAGGAGTTCTTTGTTTTCAATTTTATCCTGAATTGGGAGGTCTAGAAGGTTATTGTTTTCTTAGAGAAGAGCATCTTTGAAAACAATGCCTACTATTATGTCTGATCATCTTCCTTTCTCTTGTTAACAGTCTACCACATCTAGTTATGAACAAACACAGCTCTTAAACATGAATGGGATTCTCATTATTTGCTACCTGCACCTGATTTCTTTGTTCCCCAACCTCTGGTGTTAATGAACATGGGTTCACAATTGTTTCCTATTCTCATAATTTGTTTTAGAACAGGCAGTTTTAAGATTAAAGAGGATAAATGAGGAACCTTAAAAAAGCGTTTTTAGATTTGCTTGTCAGAGTTTGATTCCTACATTGATAGCATAAGCCAAGGATTTATGAATCAAACACAGTTCTGAACTGCATTCTCCAATACTGTTTTTAATCTGATTTGTTGCTGCTGCTTGTGTGTTTACACTTCTTCTTAAGGTATCAGGAGGAAATAGTGTATCATAAATAAGACATCCAAACACAATTTAGCCTAAGCAAATCTTAGCAACTTTAGCATTTGTTGCTTGGAAGACAGAAAATAATTCTACTGGCCCAGTTCAACATGATTTTGAAAGAGCAACCCTATGTTTGCTGGGAGAATATAGAGAAGTCTCAGGTGAGCTGAGAAGACTCTGTAGCAAATTTACTGCAGGATTCTCACTCAATTTTCCAGGGTAAAGCACTGGAATAAGCTCTGCACTGGTATATCCTCCTTGATGAGCTGCAGTGGTTGAGTGACCCCGCTGGAGTTCTAATGCCCACCATGGGAAGTGTTTGCGTGTGGGGCTGAAAGCCTGGCACAGGTCTGTGCCTTCCACTCTCCCCAGGAACCAAAGGTGGTTGTTTCCTGATGGAGAGGGCAAGGTCAACATCCATGGCCCTAGGAAAGTAAACGGAATTTTTAACAGATAAAATCCTATCCTTGCAGCCATTGATGTTGGTTTTGCCACTCTTCTGAGCACACTCAAAATTTCACCAGGGGAATTCATTTTCCTGTACTTGTTTCTCCCATTCACTAAAATATAGAAACTTGAATACATTCTCTGCAATTCATGTGCATTTTAGACATGATAGGTAACAACTCCTGGTTTGCATTCTATAATCCAGCCTTCAAGTTCCAAATGCTGCCTTAGATGCCAACATAAGATAAGCATATTACCAATGTGACCTGCACATACTTCTTGTCTTTTGGCCATATGATCTCTATGCATCATCATGTTTCCTTCTTCACATTCTATTAATTTTTTATGAGCTTCATTAGAACTGTAAAGCACAAGCTGTTTTCATGTAGAGGGTTTTTATGGTGACTAAACATTGGAGAAAAGAAAACAAATAATTGTCCCACTATACATATTGCCTAGAATGAACAGATTGATTTAAAATGTACTGCTGCTTCTTTGTATAGGCATCAGGCTTGTATGATTCAGTTCTTATTTTCTGGCCTTCAGTTTGCTAATCCTGATTTTCCAGTTTGTCACTTTTTTTTTTTTAGCTAAGTCTGTTTCCTTTTTAATTAATACGTGAAGTTTATGTGTGTTGCTTTCATTGGAGAGATAAACATTGAATGGAATCATTAGGTAAGAATAATTGCTAGGTCTTTTTTGAAGTTAGTAACCTACATTTCAAAAAATTACTTTTTTTTTTCTTGCACTTTTGATCTTAGATGTCACATGCAGTGAATGTATGAAACTTACTATATGTCTAAGAATAAGAGCTAAGGTTTAATGTCCATTTATGTCATTTATATTTTCCAATGTCAGTGAGCATGTGCACATATGAATGCTTAATTTTACTTTAAGTTCCCCTCTGTTCTTGGTTTCATAAATACTTTGTAATAGGGATTTCATTGCACTTGACTGTGTGAAGGAAAAAAACTAGCGGTAGTAAAAAACCCCATGTATTCTTTTCTGAATACTAGTAACATAATTTTGAAACCTTTCTGTCAAGAGTAATTTTTCCATGACACTTGGTGTTTATCAATAATGCAGTTTTTTACTGTTTACTCCATCAGGTGTCTGTTTCTTCAGTTGTGTTTGCTGATCTCTGAATCTTTTACTTGTTTTCTTAGCTTTTTAAGGCAGAGAAACCAAAACCATACTATATTTCATTGAACAACGAGCCTTTGACTTCAGTAGCAGTAATTAAAGTACTACTGGTGTTCCTTCTTATGTCCCATGTTTCTATTCATTACCATAAATTGATGGTTTTGTGTAATTTTTACAGTGCTGTGCCCTTATCCTGAAAGATTTAAATCCCACTCATATTTTAATCTTGTACAGTCATTTTCATCAAAACAAAATGTAGTGTGGCATCCACTTGCGCATACCCTTTTTCTTTTGTTCCCCGTAGTGTCTTTTTTTAACCCAGAAGTGTGCCATCTGCAACTGTCATGTTACTTTTAAATTCTTTCCAGAGACTGGATGAATGCATTAAACACCTTTCATTTTCCATGTGATTTCCATCCCCCATGGCCTGTTGCTTCCCATAGTCAGGACTGTGGGTTCTGTCTGTGTTTCTGTTCAGCAGTCCAAGGGGTGACAGCGCAGTTTGCTGCAGATCCCATGACCACCAAACTTCCAGAGTCTTGCCAGGGGGTTTGCCCAAGGCTCTTCCAAAGGGAGTTTGAGTTACATAGCCAAGCTTCACTTCAGCCTGTCTTCATTGACACCTTCAAAGATCTGGGCTGGTTTGTCTCTCATATGGTCAGTTCAATGTTTTCAGTGACCTGATGTGAAACCCTTTAAACTGGGGCTCTGCGCACCTCCGGTGTTTCACTGTTCAAGAAAGCAATGGGCTAAACTTTGCGCTGTGAAGGACAGAACTTGTTTCTGTTGCCAGTGCAGAGTGCAATTAAGTTACATCCTCCTCGGTTGTAAGGTACATGGTAAATAAAACTCACAGAGCTCTGGTCTGGTGCTGCAACTGCCAAAATTACAGATATTAATTGGTGCAGCTCTCCTTTAACAAGCTTTTCAAATATCTTGTTCATAAGACTCAAATTTCATGTCAGCAGTAAAAGCCTTGCAGGCAAAATAAAAGCAAGGGTTTAGCTGACATTCTAGTGCAAATCAGCTGTCTGCCCCTGCGCTCTGTTTTTATAAATTTGGTACCAGGGCTTCACAATAAAGAAGGTCAGATTGAGAAAGCAGCTGAAGGAGACAGCATTGTCTGCCTGCTGGTTGCGCTGGGCTGGATAGATGGACTCTGGTCATGTTGCCTGTGTGGAATTTTTTTTTTTTTTTTTTAATTCATCATGCTCTACTGTAGTCACTTGCACAAAGGATGCTTTTAAACGAGTAATCAGTGCTTTCCTGTTTGGCAGTTGGTTAAACCGAACTTTGTGTCACAGTTCTTTACGATTCACTCACACAAGACCTAAAATATTCAAGACTGGTAGGGGGGCAAAAAGCTCTGTCTGGCTCATGCTGTTTTGAGGAAAAGAGGGTCTTGGGGTGGAGAGGGAGGAACCCTGCAAAGACCTACAAATTATGCAGTGTTCTTTCTGTCTGTGAATAGTTTCTCTTGTGAGTGAAGTTGTATTTTTGGACTCACAGACAAATCAACTTTTGCAACAACTGGCTTTTTTCCAAAACATACTTTCAGTGCTTATTCTATTTATTATTTTAAAAATATAATGATAGATTGCTTGAAAGTAATCTGAGGGTTTGAGTCAAACATCCAGTGTCCAATTAGCATTGTCTGTGATAGATCATCTTCCTGAGCAGCAAGGCTCTATTGAGCCTCTCTAGCAGAGTGTCTCTATTTTAGGAGAAACTTTCTTCTCTGGCATCTCATCTTTCTACTGAGAACTGCCTCATACTTGCAGAGGAAGTCAGAAGCTGAATCAAATTTAGATTTCAGACTGTTATTATTTATCTTTTGCTGCACCTTGTAAAGGGCCTCTGTGACCTTAGCACCTATCTTTCAATTTGAAATATGGTAGCTTCAACTTCTGAAGCCAGTGAAGATCTAGTTTAGGGTGCTACCTTGATTGGCTTCAGTCGTGTTTCATCTTACAACATATTCCAGGTATGAGTTGGTACCTTTGTGGTTCAGCCTACCTGCCTTTCATGTGAGAATAATCCATTTTTATTGCAAGTTTTGAGAGAATTCATCTTTTTTTTTTCTTTTTTTTTTTTTACTTTAAAAACACATGTGCAGTAAAATCTAATGAGATGACAAAATTTATTGGCCATTATAAAAAACTTCTGTTGTATTCTGTTTTTAACTACAGGGTATTCCAATGGCTATTAAAACAAGTGCTTGTTACAAGCTTTCCTGATCATTTCTCAAGACATCTGCATTGCAAAGCCCAGTCTTCAGAGCTGTAAAAATGAAAAGATGTCTCATGAAAAACTATAGTATCTAGTTAAAAGTGAAAATTGCAGTTCAGCAAGTTGAGGTAACTTAAAAAAATATATATTAAAATGAACAGATTGCTCTTGCACTTGGTTTAAGGGTTATCTCTTTGATTTAAGAAGTGTCTCTTTGGTGGTATCACCAGCAAAAGTAAAAAAGAAAATCTTCTTTATGTCACATGCTCTAACCAGTATTGTAGCACCAAACTTATTTCAGCAGTTACAAAGGTAATTTTACCACTCAGTCTTTGTGGAATTAAAGTGCTTGTCAGAGCATTTTTTAATTAGTCCTACATGGATAGGAACATTGGAGCTGAATTTTAGGTATATTTCTAATAAAGGCAGGATTGTTAGGGCTCATCATACTAATTATGAGACTGGTTTTGGGGCTTATCATTTTGTTGGGTTTTAACAATTCAGGCTGAAATTTAACAAAGTAGGCATCTGAAGCTGAATGGGGGAAAAAAGAGGGAAAGGGAAAAAGGAGGAAGGAAAAAAGAGTGTGTGTGTGTGTGTGTGTGTGTGTATGTGTGTGTTTGCAACTATATATGTACTTCAAAGAGCAGGCTAGGACATCATTTATGAAGAAGAAAAATTATTGATCTTTTCCTTCCAGAGTAGAATGTTTCCCAGTTGGCAAGATGGTGGCCTTTGAGTCACAAAATCATCAAGATTCTTTTGTCATTTAAAAAAAAAAAAATCTACCCAATGCTGGCTGAGCTGATACGCAGCTGAATAACTGTGGTTTGTAAGTACTCACAAGGGACCTCCTTGGCTTTAGAAGAGAAAAATCTCAGAAGATCTCCTCATGTCTGCCCATGTTTGAACTGCTCCCAGCTTTGACTGCTAACCAGCGTGTTCAGGCGCCAGCTCGACTTACCAGCTGAGCAGGCAAAGCCCAGGCAGCAGCAGTGAGGCAGCTGCTGGAGTCACACAGAGCACAGAGATCCCTCATGTTATCAGTGTCTAGTCACAGAGCTGTAGATTTCAGCTGCATACTGTATCTATCAGAAAAATCACAACATTTGCTCTTGCACATCCCTTGTCCTGTGCTTCCTGTAGGGATGTTTGCATGTTCTGCTATCAAAAGTATGTGATATTTCCCACCTGAAAAAATATGGAAGTTGAGACATTGCTGAAGTGGATCATTTTAAATGTGTTACTGTTAAACTGATCTAATTTAAATTGACTGCAACTTATTTTACTGTGTCTGTTCAAAATGGAATACTAATTTACAAACAGTGGAGTAATACACAGCTTAAATGTTCAGTTACATGATTTTTTTTTATTATTATTATTCATAGTTCATTTTCCTAGTAGGAGCAAACTGTAAAACCTGAAATCATATTGTGAGCAATAGAGATGTTGGAATTCACTTGAATAACATGAAATATCATCTCAGTTTTTTTCTCTAAAGATTAAATATTTGTGGTGCCATTTATTCTATCACCTCCCTGCCTGCTCCTTGAGCTACCTGGTTAGAGGTGTGCACACAGAGGGATGCATGCCCTCACATTCCTGCCTGAGGCTCTCTGGCTCCTGTGGTTACACAGGCAGTGAGGGTTAGCTCAAGTACACCTGTGTTCTGGCTTGACTTGCAGTTACTGAAGTGTCAATTAAATCTAAATGGGGCCCATCTGCTTTCTGAACTACAGTAACTGCTTAGATTATTAAGGGGGAGCGAGATTCGTAGCATCACTTTTGGTCAAATATCCAAAGTGTTTGAGCATTTTTATTCATAAATTTTCTCAAGTTCAGTCATCACAAGTGAGACTTGAATTTGTTTGGAACTGAAAATTCGGGTTAATTATAAATCATCAAAAAACCCCAGTGTGATCACTCTTTGTACAAAGAAGTCATAGATAACTTCTGTGCATGTAAAAATACCATGGGCTAATTAAAATGAACTCTTAGGAGTTGGGCAGTTAATGTTGTGAATTGTTGCTTTCACTCCTGAGTTGACCCACAGCTTTCTGCAGCTTCCAGCCTGCTGCAGGGGTTAGCAGGTCTGGGAATTGTGCATCCTCCTGCCTGTTGGGAGCTCATTTTTTTCCATTCCTTGGTAGACAAGTTGTTCTTCAACTGGGACATGGCAGGTGTGCAAAGGAATAATGGGAGAGCTCATGAAACATGAGACTGTTTCACTTCCCACTGCCCACACAAACTCTTTTTTCCCGCCAGTTTTCCTTCCCTTTTTTCCTGTTCTTTCCTGAGCTGGTCTGCAGATCTGCTCTGTCTTGTGCACTGTCTCCAAACACAAGTTAAGCTGTGACCTCCTGCTTCTTGTGTCCATTCCTGTCAGGGGTTTTAGTGCATGGCAACCTCAACACTGTGTCCCTCCTTTCTTCTGTTCACTCTATTGCTTCTTGCACGTTGTTTTTTGTTAAGTCTTTGGCCTATCTACTTGTGTTTACCATGTTTTAAGCAAGGTAACATGCAGCTAATCTTTTTCTTGTAGCCATTCTCAATAGTTTCTTATGCCTTGTTCTGAGTGTACTTTACTATTAATAAGCAAAACATTCCTAAATGCAGAGTTTTAAACTGAACAAGGTAAATGCAAAACTGACAAGTCCTCATGGTGCAAGTCATGAGGCAGCACATGATAATATAATATTTTTGATGGTTTTGATAATAATTTAGAATGATAAATGATTTCACCAGGTATAGGTACTATGACATAATATTTCATTGGGCAGTTTCTTGTATGATCCTCATTCTTTCCACCATTACTTTAATTCCAGGTCTGAAGAAGTGTTTTGTTGAGGTTAAAGTATTTGCTGTTATTAGTTATTGCTATTTGGTTAGTGCTCATATCTAAATCAGAGTTGTGCTGAATACTCTGCAAACATCTTTGAAGAGACAGTCTCTGCTCCAAAGAGTGGAGCATATTAATACTTTCGTTTTTTCTCTTTACTACTTAATGCTGCTTTTTTTGCACTTGTTCCTCTCTGTAGTAATAGTCATGATAATTAGATAGCCAATTTTTATCTGAATTAAATGCAACTAACCAAATAATTTAAAAAGAAAGAACAAACCAATGTATTATCAGATTGGATAAAGATATTGAAAGACTCATGTTCAGTGAGACACTGCTGGGAGCTTGTCTCTGAAAAAGGATTATTTCCTGCTTTTTAAAGGTTTGGTTAGAATTGGGAGTTAATTATTACCTTCCTGCATGTATGTTAGGATTCAGATTGCTGTGTTTTCAGTTCTACAAGTGTGCAAGATTATTATTAAAAATGTCTGAGCTGATGTTGCCTGTCCAAACACTGGAAGGGGCTTCTCTGACCCCTGTAAGGTGCATCTGATGAAGTAAGTATATTGGAAATACTTTTTCCATTGCCTTGGACAGATGAAAATATGATGTGAACTCAAGAGACCATTAGTTTTATCCACTGTAGTTTCTCATCTCTACTAAAAGAGGTCTTTAATATACATCTTATGACTTCCAGTCATAGAATGTCTGGAACACGGCAGTATCACCTGCAAAAGATTACAACTGTCTTTGTTAATTGCTCTTTTGTTACTGCACATTAGTGCAGTACCTGTACTTCTCTCTTCTCTTTCTCCCTCACCTTAGTCTGCAGGGGTCCAGAATTTTGCTGGTTGTTTTTTAATCAGTGTCTATCTGCAGAAACTTGTTACTCAGGAACCTGTGACAGAAAGTTGTCATTTGTTTCATCATGTTGCCTATAGTAATGTTTGCTGTAAATCATGTAACATTCTTCCAGTCTTCTCTTATGAAGTCTTTATGCCTTTTTTAATATATCCCTTTTATCTTACAAAGCAGTTCATTTGGGCTTACTCATGTTGTGTTCTGCTATCCTTTTTGATTCTTAGATTTTTTTTCAGGATGAAATACATTTTTGCTTTACAAGGCTTTCTTAAATGTACCTTCTGTACTAGTTTATTCCAGTCTGTAATAGCAGGGGCTTAGTCTGTACTCCATGAAAGCTTTGAGATACTACCTTTTATAAATACTGCAGTGAACTAGACTATTTCACTTTAAAGCTTTGATTGCTTGATGGTAGGTTTCAGCTTTGAACCCTCTTTTCTCTATTTAATGATCTGGCTCGGGTTGTTGGACTGGTGCTGGAGTTGTCTATGGTCATTGCTCCAGGTGTCAAATAGGCTGCAGTTGAACACTTTCCCAGAACATGCATGTGCATAGAAGGCCACTTAAAAAGGAAGATTTTTAGCCTTTGACACTTGGTTGTTATTTATTCTCCAGCGTTCAGTGGTGCGTTTGCTTGGGCAAGAATTTTCAGTGAGATTTTAGAATCTGTTTTATTCTCTGCTACATAAATCTGTGCTTTTTTTTCAGCTGCCTTGCAGGAACTCCTCCTGTCAGATTAGCATGGTCTAGTGATCTGCATCCAGGCTAGGAAAAGAGCCTTTAATCCCTCATCTGATGTTGAGTGCATTGATCCTCTCCTCTTCAGGATGCTGTGAATGACTGTGAATGTATGTCCTTATTGACTGGCATTATCCTCCTCCAGAGAAGTTTCTCTCTCTCTTCAAGACACCCTGGTATATAGATGTGAAAATCCTGTTTCCATGTTGATGTCCAAACTCATTCTCTCCTTCCTGGTCTTCTTGTCAGCGTTTGCCCCAAGAGGTTCCTCAGGGAGTGGGGATAGTCTCAGCAGCAGAAATGTGTCAGAAGGGACAGGAATTTTCACATAGCTCTACCAGTCAGTACCTCAGTGTCCCTCACCAGTAACTAGTCTCCCTGGCATTCTAACCTGAGTATTCTCCCTGAAGGATTAGTTCACTGCCTTAGATTCCCCCTTTGTGAAGGTAGGATGATGTTCTGTTCACAGGATTAGGTGAGGATTAGCTAGTGTTTATCAGCGACTTGCAGATAAAAGTGCTTTGTTTACGTGTATATCTTTTAGACTGCTGGTCTTGATCACTTAGCAGTGTTCAACTCTGCATTGGAGAAAGCTGATGTAGGATACTGTTATACAATAATTGTTACAGATAGTTATTAACATCTGCATGTATATTTAGGAGTGAAGCTTCTCAAAAACTGAAGCATTTTACAATTTGAAAAGATTTGGTCCTGTATTATTATTATTATTATTATTATTGCTACCTTTAAAGTGTTTTGTATTAGTGTTGACACATAGAATTTTTGTGGACATTCTGGAAATATCAACAATATTTCTGGCCTAATGACTGAAAATATTTCTAAAGGTAGAAAGAAACACAGTGCCATCTTTCAAAAGTTACCTTCCTAGAGTCAGATGATGTCTGCTGTCACCTCTCAATACCAAATATCCCTAGTTCATGAATGACAGTAGCTGGAAGCCAAAATTCAGAGTGCTTCTTCTGCTTCTTTTATAATTTCTGAAAATAAAGGTTTTGCAGCAATTGGAATCAGCTAACTGTCTTGTTGAAAATACATCTTGTTCTTCCCTAGCGATATTGGCTCTGTGGGGCTTTCTTAGTAACATGAACAGATATGTCTCAGAAGACAGAGAGAAAACAACTATGTTATGTAGGAAGTTAAAAAATGGGGGTTTTTACCATTTTGTTTTGGCCAACACCACAGTCAAGCTGCAATGCCTGTCTTTTTTATTTTTTTGCTTCTTGACAGCTAGTAGGACTGGAGCTGGTATCCTGACTTGATCTTAACAATCCTTGAGAAATCCAAGAGAGAACAAATGAGATGTTCTCAACAGTATGTGATGTTTTGAAGTGCTGTCATTTCTAGTTTTCATAGCATCAAACTGCAGATTGTTTTATATTGCAATAGGGAAGATTAGATGGGTATTGCATAAAATATTTTAATTGGGCCAAATGTAGATGATTTGGCTTTTGGAGAACTTTCTTACATGGAAAACCTCTAATCAGGAAGAAGATGTAGTAGAAACTTGTTCTCAAAGTAAAATATAGGATGAAAAGTACGCAGCAAGATGAGGGAGGTAGGGACACGTGATAAAATTCCACCTTCTTGGAGCCCATCTAATTACCTTCTCTCTTATTAGGTAGACAGCACCCTCAGGTCTGGTCCTTGTTCCTTTTGTCCTTGTTCCTTGCGTTTCTGTTACTCTTGAGGGTTCTCCTCATCTCTTCCTCCACCCTCATGTTTTCAAAATTACCACAGTCTATTTCCCTTAGAGAAAATTTCATAATACTTGACTGCAGATTTGTTCTTTCATTCAACCAGCTCCTTTCACAAAACATTCCTGTGTTAATTTCCCTGAGAAATTTTTGCCCATGACATCTTGGTTTTGAAATTTTATTGCATTTCTTTCAAGTTCCTGTATGGAAGGAGCCAGTCCTTATGTGTTTGTGAAAGGCCATTTATATAGTCCCCAGACATTAAGTAGTCAGGCACAGTCTGTATGTAATAACACATCTGTAACCTTTCAGAAACCTTATCTTTAACATTTTTTTTCTCTGATTTCTCTTGGGTTTTATCCTCTGTTCTAGCCACTTTCCCACATTTCTTACTTTACATCAGTAAAATTAAAAATACTGCCTGCTAGACTAACATGGAAGTACTTCTTAATGTATGAAGGAGAAGTTACATTTTGTATCATACACTTAAAATCGTGTATTGAAGGAGAAAAGATCGTATTGGTAGAGGTTGTGCAAATGTAATGTAAGAGATTGAGCTTCAGACCACTAAAATGACAATATTTTCAACCAACTTCAGTAGGAGCAGGAGCTAATCCAAAATTATTTTGACCAAAAAGGTAGAATTTTATTTACCATCTGCTTGGATAGCATCTTACTGTGTGTTTTACAGTAATATTTGATGTTCTGATGTCCATTCTGAACGTGATTCTTCTTTCCAGATGTTCTGGGAACATGAAATAGATGTGATTGCTATTTAGATAGATGTTTGCTCAGTGCTTTTTTTACAAACTGCTGCTCTTCTACAGACAGTGAAACAGAATTTCTGTCCCTGGGAAATGCTCTGCAGAATTAGCAGCACTTGGAGTCTTGGGAAATACTCGGTGTCCATTGCTGCCCTCTCTCTTCCTTTATCTTCTCCCCCTCAGTACATGCTCTCGTCAGTTTTAGATTCCAAAGATGAAAATCTTACCCTGATAATGTCTTGTGGCCTTGCTTAAACTGCAGGCTCTGTTGGTCATGTCAGGTTGTATTCCAGTCATTTTCCCAGAAAATGCCCTGAGGAGCTGCATACAACTCATTCGAAATGCTTTCCTATTTATGTTTGTTACTACTGCCATGGGATTGTTCAAGCATCCGATTTTTTTTGTTTTATCTTTAAAATCATCCTTTTGCCCTGCTTTGAAAGATTAGCTGTAAAAAATCAGTGCTAAAATCTGGTTCCTTGCGTGATTAGGGGTGTGTTACTTCCTCTGCTGCCCCAGCCTGGTCCATTCCCAGGAGGCAGGGCAGGCTCATGCTGCAGCTCAGCACAGATTCAGGAGCAGCTCCAGCATGTGCCATCCATGCTGGGCTGGGTCAGGAGCAGCTCCAGCGTGTGCCATCCATGCTGGGCTGGATGAGGAGCAGCTCCAGCGTGTGCCATCCATGCTGCGCTGGGTCAGGAGCAGCTCCAGCGTGTGCCATCCCTGCTGGGCTGTCTGGCTGCCGCTCGCACCCGCCCAGCGCTGCTCGCCGCGGCGCTCGGGCCCATGCGCCTTTTCAGGGGCTGAGGGAAGATGTCAATGAGGGGGGCGGGCAGGTTCGCCGAGCTGCCGGAGCAATTGATTGTTGCCTGCCTCTCTGAGCAGTCTGTCTGCGCAGCAGCACACGAGTCGCTTTTGCACAATAGCCGGCTAATGCCCTAGTCAGCAGCTTCCAAAGGATGAGCGGTGTTTTAAAAAGAAATAATAGCAGTCCTCTGTGAGCCGCAGTGAGTGCGTGGACCAGAGCTAAATTTGGAAAGCTAAAGCTTATTCCGTGCAATATTATTAGAATTATTTGGGTTTCCAAAGGCACGCTGACATACATGTATGTGTTGCTGGCCAGCTTTTCCACGTGACTCGGCTAGAAGTCAAACGCAGTTATTTATAGATGGCAGGAGCAGTGATGACATTATCTTACAGCACTCCAGTCCTGAAATTATTGCACTTGTGTGCAGGGAGACGCGTCCAGGTGTTCTCTGCGAGAATTTAGACAGACTGGTCTTCTGCAAATGTCCATAAGAAGAGGTAGTCACAAATTACCATGTCCCTCTCCCCGAACTCTTTTTTTATTTTCAGACAGAGAAATGAAAGGCATTGAAAAATCATTTTGGTCTGTGATTTCTACTGGCTTCTTCCCTAGATGCTTGTAAAAGCAATTAGGCACGTTCCTTTTTATACCTCTCCCCTCTTCCGTGGATAACCTCTTTCTACCTATGTAAAATGATAAACATGCCCCTGAAGACAAGGAAACAGCAATTTCTAATCTGTCTAAAACTAATGTTCATAGTTAGGCTTTTAAATAAAAGTCTCTTGCTGCAGCCCTCTGTGCTTGTAGCTCAGCTAATTGAGCTGAGGCTGCTCCATGTGCACTGGAGCCCTGTTCCAGGGAGCAGCTGCCTGCTCCTGCCTCTGCAGAGCGCCAGAGCCTTGCTGCTGGGGCCACACTCCGAGCCACAGCAGGGATTTCATGTGGCTAGGGAAAAACCAAATACATGTCTGGGGGAATTTTTTTTGTGAGAAAGAGAAACAAGGAAAAAGAAGATTTTTTTAAAAAGGGAAGAATTAAAAAAAAAAAGCTGGTTGGGTTCACAGGGTGGTCACACAAAGAAATGCTTCAGCACAGCTGTGAGTGTGCAGCCTACAGCACAGACGGCAGAAGGTGGAGCTACCTCAAGGCAATACTGATGCTGAACACTTTGTATTTTCAAACTACAACTAAAATAATCTGAAGATGGGGGTAGGGTTGTTTAGATGTTTCTTATTTTACACCAGGTTGAGTTTTTTATGTGGCCCTAATTGTAACAGAGCATAGATGATTTGCTACTTTTGCTTTATTTATCTAAATAAAATAAATATAGCGTATGTGGAGTTTTTAGGGGTATCAGAATGCCTTAACAAGGTGTTAGGGGGCATCGATGGCTCACAAAGTCTGCTCCAGTAATACAACCATGTTTCAGGTGGGAAACGTCCATTAGCCCAGAAGACACAGCTAGAAGAAATGGAACTTTAAGGATACAGAAGCCCTTCTCTTGCTCAGATTAGTTACCAAGTTCCCAGTGCAGCTTGGGAACAATTATTTGGTATTTGACTTTGGTATATTAATTGAATGTTAATTAATTAGGCAGTTCTCAAGAAAAGGTGATTAGTGATTAGGTGATTAGTACCAGAGGAGTAGAGCAGGTTGCTAGGAAGATGACAAGGTTTGTGGGGTTGGAGGGACACAGAGGGGAAAAAGAGAAATAATGACTGTTAGAAAATTACCTCACCAACTGGGCAGTGAGCGGGGAAGCATTGCAGCCTTGAAACTGCAGTGCATGCACACATCTGTCTGCCCTGTACTGTTCAAGCAGAAATCACTTAAAAACGTCTTAAAAGACTGAGTTTTGCTTTCCTGATGTCCTTAACTGTTTTCATGTTCAGCACTTAGGGATTATTTTATATAGTTGTAATATTTCTTTCAGAATGAAGAGTGAGTGGAGGGATAGGGTTAGAGTACTTCTAGCTTGGTTCTGTTCAAGTACAAAGTTTGGACAGTATGAAAAATGGTCCTGCAACCCCCAGCTTTGAAAGCAAGCATTTTTTTTTCCTTCAGCAGTTATAGAGAAGTTGGCAAAGTTTATATTACACTAATCATACAAAAATAATAATTAAAAAAAATCTGAGGACACCTGATAAAACATTCTTTTCCTGTAAAAATATAAAATAATATGAAGTTAAAGCAAAGAGCGAGACGGCAGACCCAAAAAGCAAGAGTTCCTAAAATAGCTTTTGGTCCTTCTGAGTTCTGGCTGTGCAGTGTTAACTTTGGAAACACGTTTCTGCTATAAATTTTGGTTGTGTGGTTTTTGTAACTTTTTTTCCCCTCCTCTCCAGATGTTTTACAGTTGTTGTTTGAAAATGTTCCATGGCAGGCACAGAGACTGCAGGCACAGAGCAGTAACCCCTTGATGTGGTGGTTGTGGTTTTTCCTTGCAAAGAGAGGAAGGTGTATAATCCTCTTTGTTCTGGGACTCTGTTCAGTCACAAATGGTGTGACCTTCAGCACATCACCTGCTCTCAGTTTCTTTCATCTTTAAAACTTAGCCAGTAAGCCATGTAGCTGGATGGCCCCTTCAGCAGTCTCTGCAGGAGCTGCCCACACTGTTGCAAAGAGGTCTTTTTGGGATAATTGTGAATACAAGACAGATTTAACTACTTTCCCAATGCAGACTGATTGAATTTCCTGTATTTGCAAACACAGATTTCATTTGATTCTAAGAGATTTCAAAAAGTATCTATGCCATGCCCCCTTGGCTGAAGAATCCATTCTCCCTAGACCTGTATCTGACCTTTCCTCTGTATCTCCATTTATGGAAATTCCTCACCTTACCCCTGAAGGTATTAAAGAGTATTAGGATCCTCCTAATATCTAACCTGTGTCTTTTTTGTCTCTATATATTGGTGTTTCTGCTGTGGATATAGTTAATGCTTTGTTAGTCAGTAAATCAGAGTACCAATGTCAGTCTTCCCTCTTGTAAAAAAAAACCTCAAACCAAACCCACCAAAAGCCCTAATCCATGTAATCATTTTTTGCAGGATATATTGATAGGTTTTTTTCTAATCATTCTGATTACTTTTCTCTCCCTTCTGTGGCTGTTCATTGTGGTGGGGTAGAGAGAAAGGAGAAATGTATGTCTCCCAGACTTGGGTCCTACTCATGCAGCTGGGGAGGCTGGTTGGGTGTGCTTTGGCAGCACAGCTGCTGCCTTCATTGGCCCTCTGAGGAATCTGACAATGCTCATTTCTATTAGTGACTATTGGTTTAATAGTTTGGTAAGCCTTAAGTTTCCTGCCATTTTGTGTTGTGTTCAGCTAGACCGAATTTCCCTTGTTTATTTTTGAGAATGTCATGTTAAACAGCACTTAAAGCTTGACTAAAATCAAACTAATCTATGCTCAAGGTTTGTTGTCTGCTAGTGTAAAGAAAGTACAGAGGTAAGGCTTGATTTCTGAAATCTGAAAAGTCAATTTTGGTTGTTATTCAACCAAATACTTTCCTCTTGGTCCTTTTGAATAATTTGGTTTAGTTTTCCATGATAGGAAGCTGAACCTCCAATTCTGCGCTTATTCCTTTCTTTCTTTCTTTCTTTCTTTTAATGATAGACACCAGATTTTCCCTCTTACAGACTTCCATGATTGTACTGATTGTGTATGGCTTCCTTGTGTTCCAGCTCTTGTTAAATTCATCTGTTGTTTTTTTTCCTAGCACTTTTAGTTAGTGGTGGTGTTAGCTCAGGAGTTGTTTACAGTAGTAATTGGAGGGCTGAGGATGGATTAAATGAAACAGAGCCTCTCACCTGTAGGTCACTGCTTTGTCTGTAGCCAAAGAAGGGTTCAAGTGTGTCAGTCTCATTTTTCAGATGTCTGGATTGTAATGAAATCTGTTGATGACTAGAACTGGCATTACAAAACAAAAGCATAGAGCAATAATGAAAGATGCTGTTGTTTGAAATCTAAGCAGTGAAACCAACAATTGGATGAGCAAGAAAACAAGCAGTCTAATTCTATTGGAGTGCATTTCCTTGGAAAGCCTTATCCAAGATTCACTTGCTGGTAACCTTTCAACAGTGTTGTTTTCTCTTTATATAATGGGCTGTGTTTTCAGATGTAGCAGCTTGGGTAGAGCTAAGCCTAAATGAGATGCTTACGTATTTTATCTGGATCTGTACAGAGTGTTTTGTGCTTGCCAAATTGAGCCATTGTTGGTATGTTTTGTAATGTATTACTTCAAAGTTAATGTAGTGAATCTGGTAAGATCCTCTGCCAAGTTTTGGCAAGCGTAGAAGGAAATTAGGGAATCCCAGTTCCACTAAAGGCATGGGGTGAGGTAGAAGTATTCAAATCTGTGTCTCCAGCATGTACTATTCCAGTTGGCAAGAGCCTTTGGGGAAGCCTACATATGAGGTGTCTTGAGAGGTATTTGTGAAGAATTGAAGATATGCCAAGGCAAGCTGGACCCACATTCAAGACCAGAGTTCGTACATGGTGTCAGTCTCATGCAGCAGTCCTGAAAGCACATACTGAATAACTCTCAGGTTTGCAGTAAGGGTTTTATTGAATAAAACCTCTGTTAATTAACATGATACTACATTCAGTTTAATTAGGTGTTCCTTTCATTATCTATTTTCCTACAAACCTGCATGATTTTTTGTTTTTTAATTGTAATATATAATTGCATTACAGATCCTACTGGGGCAAAGCTGGATATTTCTGCCGGACACCACTGTAGCTATAGAAATGAAGGAGGCACTCTTGATAAAGGACATTATTTAGATAATAGGGGTAGAAATGTGTATCATGTCCTGTTCCACAATGTTGAACTGTGGCTTTCAACTTTGCATTCCTGTTGTCATTGGCAGGCCAGTTCATGCCTCCCAAATGAGGATCTGAGCCAGCTGCCCCCCTTGCTCTGCTGGGGAATTCAGTTCCATGCAGTTTGCTGTGCAGTTGCTGGGATGAAGGATTTTTAAATATGTGTGCCTTTGGAGGGGTTCTCCTCACTACAGTGGAGCACGTTTGTGTCAGCACTCTTTAGATAAAGTCAGTCAGTTTAATCCAATGTACTTGGACTTCTAAGCTAACACCACTGATTTTGCCTGATGGAGGAGAGCAGTCACAATCCTCAGGTGCTCCAGAAAAGCAGCCAGCTGGCGTGCAAGCCTCCCAGGATGAGGTGGCAGCAAACACGTGGGGTGAAGCACTGGCTCTGCGCTGTGGGCTGCTGTGTGCAAAGTGGGCATCTGCTGGCAGCCAGAGAGACAGGCCTGGGAAGAGGGATGGACTCCCTGGGAACTGCTTTGAGTCCATGTTGAACAGCCAGACTGCTGAAAAATTCATGCTTTTGCTTTGTAACTGGCTTTGTATATACCCCTTCAGTGCTGTCAGTGTTGAGGCAGACACCGAGCAGAAGCTGGTGTAGTGACGGGGTAGGGCTCATCGGTCCCAGGGTTGGGCCATGGAGCAGTACCTTGAGAGAACTGCAGAGGAGAGACAAACACAAGTCTCTGCTAATGGACTCCTGCATCCTGGGATTGTGGCCTTGCTTTGCTGTCTTGACCGACTGTCCAACAGGTGAGCCAGGCTCTGCTGGAGTAGGCAAGGAGGAGAGCTGCAGAAAAATCAGTCCTTGAAATAGTTTGGCATGACTGGTTTCTCCCTCTCTCCGTTTCCTAGCTCTTTAAAAGCAAAATGGCTTTTAAAACACAAGGAAAAATCTGATTTTCAATTTCACAAAATTGCAAAGATTCCATCGTTTTAATGCAATTGACCTTATTTTTCTAATATTGTCAGCACATTGAGCTTTAGGTAGTCAACATTTTCAACATATTTTTCCAAATGCAATATAGTCTCAATTTTTATATGTAGAAAGAATAACTCCTCTAAATAACCTCTAAATAACCAAGACAATAGTTATTTCCACTCCTCTCATCCTCTTCTCATTGCTGCTTCCCTTCCTGCCCCACCAAATTATCTCACTGTTTTATAAAAAGTGTGTTTAGATTGCAGTCTGTAGAGGAGAGAGTAGAAAGCACTCAGTAGCTCTGTATTCTACTTATCTGGAATTCTCCATGTAAAAAAATACGAACTTGTTTCTAAAAGCAATATAAAATTAATGGATATGATTGGTGAAAAATGATGTATTTTCTTATTCATGCTGTAAATAAATATCTTTTCAGCCAAACACATTTCCTTCTGAGACATGAAACCAATCTAGCGAGATGGTGCTGAACAGAGAGTTCTCCAAATCAAACTCCTCCTTTTTTCCTAATATTTTCATTGCAGCGAATAAGAAATACGGGTCTGCCAGTCTGCCTATTGAACTATCTACTGCAGCTTAACTGCAGCAAGGAAGCAGTAATCCTATTGTGCTCTTCCAGCAGTCTCCCGGGAAGCAGAAGGCATTGAAATTACTGAGCTGTTGTCCTATCCCCTCCTCACCTGTCTTTGTGGCTGTAAATATAGTGTCTGCCTGTAAATAACAGTTTGCTGCACCTTTAAGCACATTCCCTAACAAGAGGCAGCGATTTACTGAGGTGATAAGCTGTAACTAATACTAGGGTATCATAATAGGTAAATAGATTAGCACTGTGCCTCTCTGTATTTTGCTTTCTAGGGAGCCTCGGGCTCATGCACTCGGAGGTGCTTACTCTGGCACTTTGCAGGGCTCTGAGTACAACCAGGCAGTGCAGGATTGCAGCTCCCTGCTGGGCTGGGTGCAGCTGGTGGAATGCAGCAGTGTCTCTGTGGGGTAGCACTGACTGCACACCCCGGGTTCTTTACTTTCTCTGGTACCTGGCCCAAAAAGGGTTCTAATGGGCTGTACCAATCTTCCATGCTATGGCCATAAAATGGCATTGGAGCTGCATCATCAGCATCCATCATGTAATATTTGCAGGTATGCCAGCATCATTTGTTGTCAAGAAGTATTAAGTAGTGCGAGCAGCCTGGGCATGATCTGTGGCTTCCCCCAGCTCAAACTCCTTGATTTTCCTGATGGAAGGGCCCCAGCTCTTACAAAGCAGTTGTGATGCTTCTGGGTGATGGGCAGTGATGGCTATGAGGGATGGAGAGGTGCCACAGAGTGAGCAGTGGAGGCCTTTGTTTGTGTACTGCCTGGCAGGTTTTCTGCACAAAAGGGCCCTTGGAGGAAAGGAACAGTACCAGGGGATGTGGCCGGTCCTAATAATTGTCACAAATCTTGTGATATTTGGCATGTTCTTAAAGACTTGGCTCCTAGAGGCAGGGGATTAAATAACAATTGCTTCCTTTCTCTTTCAAGCAAGGCTTAGCTCTGTGGTTGCAGAGAAATGCTTAAAATGTGACTTGGGCTGACTGGGGGGGAAAAAAAAAAAGTCTTCCAGCCTTCTTTTCCCTGCTTGTCCCCAGGATCCAATGTGGATACATTGCCATGTCTTATGATTTTTTTTTCAATGAAAGGATTTAAAACTATTGGACACATCCAGAAGGACATAAAGTGTTGCCAACTTTGGGTGTGTGGGAGTATTTATGAGTATTTTAAGGAGAGGTCGGTCACATTCTGTGCTGAGACACACTCTTGCCATGTCTGGTCCTCTTCAAAGAATACGAAAACAAAAATGGCACTGGGTAGCAGCAAGCTGAATATCTCTGAACTAATTTTTTTCTCTTGCTTCCTTAGGGAAACCCCTTGGGTTAGTTGTAATTGAAATTTCTCTTATTTTTAAATCTATATTTCTGCTTTTCACAAACGTGGAAGCTGAGGCTGCTCACGTCTGTGTTGGTTTCTTAACACAGTCATCATTAGCAAATCAGTATTGATTTATTCCTATGGAAATAGATCAGTGCTAAAAGTAAAACGCAATCCCATTAAGAATGATACAGGTTCTGCAGATGGAGAAAAGGGGGGAAAATATTGCACCAGTCATCCCGGAGAGTGTCCCTTTAAGCCAACTAAATGTGTGAATACACTTAAACTGTCAGTGTGTTATTTGATTGCCATTATTCTGCATCTTTTTGCATGAGCTAGCAGAGCCCTCTATGACTGAACAGGGCTTGAAAGAAAATGTCAATTTTGGTGTGTGAACCAGGTTATATTTTACACCTGGGCTGCATACAGGGTTTCTTGGGGGGGGTGTGTGCACATTCAAGGATTTTTCCTTTCCTCTCATTGCAACAGTTGAGTTGAACTTAAGCAGGAAAAGCACATCACTGTATGCAAGGGACATTGTAGCAATGCAGCAGAGGAACACGATTTAAATCTGATCATTAAACTGCCGCAGCAAGGGGCTGCGAGAGAGACGGTGTGGATGGTCCATCTGCAAAATCTGTGCTCCTGTTGTACAAGGAGGAGGGGTGGAGGGGGAGAAAAAGCAGCTGCTTGGCTGTGCTACGAGAGGGTGAGACTGACTGTTGGCACCATCTGTAGCTGTCCTTTGTGCTTGCTGCTTTATCTGTTCATTATAGTATGATACTGAAATTCTCGTGCTTTGAGTGTAAATGAGTTGAGATACGCCTAATACTGTCAGCATAAAAAGCAGTAACTAAGTACACCAAAGATGAATAGTGTAATCTGTAAATTCATTTTGAGTTTGTTTTATCTTGCTTGAATAGCCCAGGAAGTGATGTTCTCCAGAAGCCAGCTGTACCAGATGTGTGTTGGCAGGGTATATATTCATCTTACCGAGCAGAGAGCAGAGGAGTGGAGGTGGATGGGTCAGGAGAGATGGGAGGCTGCCCTGTGCTTTCCAGCAGAAGAGAGCAGACTCCTTTAGAGGGAGGAGAGAGCAGGTCAGAGGGGAACTGGTAACTCCTAGGGTGGCTACAAACAGCTTTGTTTTCATTCCGTGCACAAGTACCAACACAGAGAAGAGAGTGATTATTATACATGGTACATGAGTTGAAATGTCCCGGGGGAGGAAAGGTTGAACCTTTCCATAATGAGTGCTGTGATAGGGATGAGTAAATTTGCTCGTTTTTTTACCTGCAGTCTCTTAGTTTCTAAAAACATGAGTCCTCTCCAGGTAACTTGTAGAATAAAACCATCCAGCTTATCTTGAGGACCTCTTTGTTCTTTGATGGTTTACATTTTACCTTTATAAATCTGCATACTGGATATTGGTAATAATAACAACTCATTAAGACGTTTTCTTATCTTCACTTCTCCAAAGCAGTGCTCTCATTGGCATATTCCTTTTCCAGGAGTTACATTGCTTTTTTTTCCCCAAGCGGGTTTGGCTTTTGTTTGCAGATTCATGCCCTGAGATCCACTGGGTTGTTGCTTTTTATCTTACTTGTCAAGTGCACATAGGTGTGCAGAAGGAGCAACTCCCTTCTCCCATCATAGCCTCGTCTAAGATGGATGATTCCGTAGTAATTACACTCGGCTGTGAAAGTGCTCAGCATCCACTATTACTCATCCACTATTACTCTGTGATGGCTGCGTTAAGTGTTCGGCAGAACACTTTGTTCGCGTTTCCCGAGCTCAAGTGGCTGTGGCGCAAGGGAATAGACCCTGTGAGGCAGGAATTCGTGTCTGCAGGCGGCTGAAAGGGGGAGGGGGGCCTTTGTCACTGGCACATTAGTAATGATATGCCAGGGATAAAAGGTGAATCTAATTTGATCAAATGCTTGTTGACAGATTCCTTGGCTAATAGAGAAACAGCTTAGACTGACACTCGTTGCTGGAACATTTCACAGAGCTCGGGGGAATGCTTTTTGTAGGCTGCATGTGAGGCTGACGACTTCCGAGTGACCATATTTAGTTACATAAAGAAACGATGTCCCCTTTTTGTCGCAGCAGAGCTCTAAAATGCCTCCCGAAACACCGCTCTTGACCTTCTGCTTGATAAATGCAATAAAATTACTACCTCTTCTTTGTCCAAATGCAATAAAATTACCACCTCTTCTTTGTCCAAATGTGTGATTAATTCACAGCAGTGGCCCAGG
Source organism: Hylia prasina (assembly GCA_013397195.1). NCBI lineage: Eukaryota > Metazoa > Chordata > Aves > Passeriformes > Sylviidae > Hylia > Hylia prasina. The sequence continues at coordinate 85,355 of VYXD01001138.1, read as the reverse complement.
CTGTAAGTATTTTTCTTGTGTGGCCATTTAACTTGAGAAAATCCAATTGTTTCTTGTAGTGAAAAACCATATTTGTGTGTGTTTTCCGTAAAGCAGGTTCCTTTTTGCTCCCCCACAAATATGACTTTGCAGTTAGTCTCTTTGGAATTTGTTCTGTGTTAACAGTATATGTGAGTAGCTACTGGGAAAAGAAGGTGGTGTACCCTGAAATGATAGTGAACTACTGCTTATGATTAAGTTATTTGGTGAAAAGACAACCATTAGAGAATTAAGACATGAAAACAGAAGCCTCAGTTTTAGAGGATTCTGCATTTGTCTCTTTTAAACAAGCAAGCCTGAAATTACATCTAGAGCTCTTACTACTCTAAACTACCTAGCTGTGGCAGCTAGGGTTTTCAGTAGTCTTCTGGTTCTCACCCACCCATATATCTGTTGATTTGTGTTCAGTTTGCAACACCTCAGGAAGTCACTTAGTTAAAAATTAAACATGAAGCATTTTTTTTTTGTTCTGAGGGTTTTGTAAAGCATCCTTAAAAGAAGAAAAAAGCCCAAGCACTTCCACTTGAGAAATTGATTTCTTTCCACTGCAGGATTTTTCAATTAGTCTGCACTTTGTTCCAGTGAAACTCCTCACTGTGTCCTCATACCTGGCTAACTTTTTACCGGAGCCACTTCTGATGTTGGAATTAAATAGGCAGCTTTGAGGCTCGGGTGGATGTTGCTGGAGGCTTCAGTGGGGTGTCTTGGCTGGGTGCACTCTTGGGAGCCAGGTTTCACTTGCAGTCACTTTCTGGGGCTCTGCCTACTGCAGGGTAGGTGCCTTCTGTAGCAGGGCCTGGTCTTTTCTGAGTGTGGATGCATAAGGGAGAGGCCACATCGTCAAGAATAATGACCCCTTTCATGTCTTTAGAAGGAGTCGCAAGCTCTTCTTCCCTCTAAGAAATCTCTACATCTCTGTAGTTCATAAGCGTGATTTTCTTGTAAGCACAGAATTACCCTCATTGACTACAAGATTAGGCACATAATGGAAATACACATTTAGGGGTTGTGCTGGGTCAGATATAGATTTAAGTGCCTAACTTTGTATCCATACATCATTCTCCTGTTTATCTATTCAAGACTAGTAGCTCATAGCAGTTTTGGAAATTAATTCATGCACATGGGTTTCTCTCCAATTAATCTTAAAAAAAAACCCCAGTTGAACAGAAATGAGATCTTTTTTCCTTGCGCCCCTCTGTAAATGATGTCTTCTCTATGTTTTTGTTATGTTTCTATTGGTGTGAAATGAATTATTCTGCATCTTACTTCACTTGTAACAGCTATCCCATGTTATCCATTCTTCATCTCTGTGCTGCTCAGACAAGTGCTCTTGTGCCATTCCTGCAGAATGTTTGTAACTTGGGTAAAAATGTTCTAATGATAGTGTGGGGCAATTACAGACTCAGTTTGATAGGATAATAGTGGTGGTTCATGGACAAGCTTTGCACTCCTGGTGTCTGTTCAGCTTGTGACTCCTGTTGCAGTGGCTTGCACCTGCGCTGGGCTGTGCTGGTTCAGATGTGTGCTCACTGTCATTTGTTCTGTTTGCACAGCGCTGCTTTCGTCGTGGTGTGAGGAGCTGGGACGGCTCTTGCTGCTTCGCCACCAGAAAAGCCGGCAGAACGATCCTCCCGGGAAGCTCCCCATGCAACCCCCCATGAACTCCATGAGCTCCATGAAACCCACCCTCTCTCACAGGTGAGTCTGGGCCCAGCCTGCAGCAGGGCAGTCTGGACAGCGTGTTGTGTGACAGACCTGGTACCTGAAGTGCTTGTTGCCACTGATGGGGGGAGCGACACTGCTCCGTGCGCTGCTCAGCACTACGGACAACGGGGTATCTGTAATTACAGCAAGCACTAAATAAACCCAGATTTTGTCTTTGCTGTTGCCCTGTGCGTTGTGAAGTGACACTTCCGTCTTCAAATCTGTGCTCAGATCAAGTGGGCTTGCTTCAAGCTTCAAGTTATGCCCTAGAGATAAACTTGCACATTGTGTTTCCCATCAGACAGTTTCCTGATGTTTATTTAAATACAACTGGCTTTTCTGGACCTTGAAAACATTCCACTGATGTTCTGTGTTTCAACCATCATTGGAAATGTGTTGCATGCAAAACAATTGTACTGTGGGTGTAGCCATAGATCAGAGGATGTCCTGCACAGTCTTGTATCAGGTGAGGATCACATGGCACTTGTGTTAATTTAGAGAAAACATGAACATTAAAGGACACTGTAAGAAGATGATGTGAAGCCTTTGATAACCAAATTATGTAGAGGAGCACTATCTGTATTTCTTGTCCACACAACCTAGGTCAAAGCAAAAGCTGGAGATAAAGTGTAGACAGGATTGAGCATTCATTCCATGCTTTATGTTTCTGGGAGTTTTTTCCAAGGCTTTCTTTACTTCAGCATCACATTAAAGAAATCACAAATAGTATAAATTTGCTTTAGTGTAGAATTTTTTTGTTAGTAAAGGACTGTGAGAGTGCAATGAGTCTAAATTCCTTGTACCTAAGTTCCATGGTAGCCTAACTACCCTGAGCTTTTGTGTTAGAATTGAGCTTAGATGGGACACCTTTGTACCAGTGCACTTGCATATGCAAATTTGTCTGAAAACAACTTTTGGGGTTTGGGTTGGATGTTTTTTCATTATTTTTGTTGCATTTAAGGGAAAACCATGCAATCACTGTCCTTTTATTTTAGCCCTTGAGAATAAAAGAAGTCCTTTTTTTTTGAAGTATAATTAATATATCATCACTGGCTTTTCAAAGTACCTGGATTTCCTCTTTTTTTAGTTGCTTATGAAATGACTGATTGTAAACACACTTAACAAAAAAAACCCCAGAGAAAACATAATGTTTTAAAATAGTTTTACACTTGGGAGAAGCTTTTCAGAAGACAAAGTGGAATTAGTGGCCAGTCTGCAGAGAATGTGGTGCAGCGTATGTGCTCTCTTAGGTGTAGTTTTGTAGTTTTTAGATGCCTGATTCTCATTTGACCTTTTAGCCTCTGTTCCTCCAGAGTCTATAAAGTAAGACTATCTCACAGGGGCTGTGTGCTACGTTACTAGATAATAGATAAGATAGGCACAACTCACTTCTTTCGTGCCAGTTTTCCACTGAAACTGTCACATGTCAAAAAAGAAATACTTTCTTCTACTAAATCTAAATACCAACATTTCCAGCAGTACTGGGTCATCCAGTATTCTGCCTGTAGTAGAGTATCCTGCCCAGCATTAGGAAGTTCCTGTGTATTTCTCTCGAGTATTGCCCTTGAAATGCTTGACTGGGGAAGACACTGGGAGTAATTTCTGAATTACTTCTCTTTGAAGTAATCTCATCTGTGAGATGCCCCCCCTGAAAGAGAATTTCTGTGGCATAACTTTTTACATACAACAGCTGCAGCAGCTGCTTTGGGATTTGGAATATTTGCATCACTGCGTTGGTGTGTGTTGTTGTCTGTAATTTAACCATAACTGCTCAAAATCTCTCAGGTGGTACATTAGAATGAGGCATCCTATGGCTCTCCAACTTCTTTTTCCACCTGGAACTGTTTATTTTCATAGATGTTTTGTAATCAGTCTGTAAGACAGTAGTGAAGTATGGGGTGAAGAAGAATTGAACTTTCTATTTGTTTTAATTAAACAAAAGATGGAAAGTCATTAAGTACAGTATTAACTACAATAAGTGATGAACCTGTTGATGAAGCATCATTTGTATTTGCATTAGATTACGTTTGGGTCAAAAGCTTAGTATTAAAGTTCACAATATCTCATCTCTAATCCACAAGACTTTTCTGTTAATTCAAACCAAAAAAAGAGTATGCTTTGTATTTCCTGAAACAATTAATGTAGCCAGCTACTTCAAGTTTTGTAAAAGAACTAGATCTTAAATCAGAACAACCAAGAGCATATGCAAGAACCTTACTTAACAAAGAAAATGTAGATACATGTGAGCTGCTGATTACCATTAGACACATAATTAAATCCTTCCTCATCATCAGACAATCTTGAGTACTCCACACAAAGCTTTTTCTGCTGTTACTTTTACCAACAACAAAATTACCCAGAACTCTAGTCAGGGACTAGAATCGTGGTGTAGCTGGCTCTACAGAAACACAGGTCCTTGGTCTCAAAGTTGAAACAGGGCTCAGGTATTTAAAATAAATTGTGACTCAATAATGTATCACAAGACTTTAAATCTAAGGATTCATATTTAATAAACTATGGGCACTTACACTAGAAGTAATTCAGGTCTGGCCTGTTTTTAAGGGCAGTCTTTGATTTTTAAAAGTTTATTGAGCTGTGAGAGAAAACTGAAGTGACTGATCAAGGAGGGCTTTCAGAGTGTTACTGTTGGTTAAATGCACTTAGAGAGCAGAATGTAAGCCATACAAGGATGCACACCTGCAGCAAATGCTTTCAGAGTAGGGACTGTATTGTGCTAATTTCTTTCTAAATTTAGTTTTTCATTAACAGAGTGATAAAGTGTTGTATATAGAAAAAAAATCAGCTAAATGCCTACTGTCTAATGTAGGGCAGTTGGCTGGATTGCAAACTCCTGTGTTTTATGAACAGAATGAGCACTGTGCTGTCAAATACAACCTCCCAGTCTTAGGGGGTTTTTAAGTCTTTGCAGTCTAATAGTCAGCTCAAACTTGAATGTGAGATTTTTTATTTATTTTCACTTTAGACCTTTCTATTGATTTATGTGAGTAAACTTTACTCCTGTATTGAAGGACCAGTGTAGGACCTATCCACCTCCTTAATCCTGTATAGCTTCTAATTAAAGTCCTACTTAAGGGATTTATGGGGAACTTAAGGAGAGCTGTTAGTCTTTGGGCTAGCCCTTCTGCACAGGAGTGAAATTTCATGCTTTGTAGCTTCCAGGGCATAATGCAATTATTTGTGTTGTACTTTTCCAAACTGACAAACTGTCTGTAATAACAGGTGCTTCTCAAGGTGGCTGATCTTTGAATTAATTTAAGGTCTTTGGCAAATGCTGTTAGCTAAGTACAAATTATTGTCATTATGACACCTTCTGATGCTTTGATGAAGTTCTTACTTAACACTTTATTGCATCAAGTGGTGGACCTGTACGTGTGTATCAAATTGAATCTTGTTTGAAATGGGTACAGTTCCAATCAATCCCAGCAGGAATTGCACCCTAGTTCATTTTCAGGTTGGTCTGACTCAGGCAAGCTCTGGGGGGTCTTCTCTTTTCCTGCACAGCTTGTAATAAAGGTTATTTGTCAACAAAACCACCGAGAAATAGACAGCTGTTAGTTGCAGTTCAGCGTGTTGTCTTGAGCATCTGTAGGATTCTTACTGTCTTCACTCTTGCTCCAAGTTTTGGCCTCATGCATTAATTGCCAGCTGTCTCACGGTTAGTGACCAAAGGGTGGTAATGCCTCTGCAGGGCCATTATGATTAATGAAAAATATGAAGATAATGTTATTTTTATCACAAATTACTTAGTGCCAAAGGTTTAGAGAAGATTGAACAGTAGGTGAAATGAAGCATTGATTCAATCTTACAGTAGATGTGTTATTTATTACCATTAATGTTTTATGTTCAGGCAGTCATAAATACCTTTTAGTGATTAGGCTTGCTTTAAAAGAGTGTTTGTTTTTAGTACTTGTTTTGTCCTTTTTTTCCTTCCAGTTTAAACTTGACTAAGAGCTGAACTTTTAAACATTCATAGGAGTTCTTGGAAAAGAATGGTAATTCTGTCTAAATTTTTGCTGGGTGGTGAGGACTGGCTCTTGCCTTGTTGACCATCAGGAGTGAACTGGTTATAACATACTAGTACAAACAGAAGTTCTGTAAGGGTGCTGCCTTTTCAATTTTGCATCATAGGCTGTTTTGACCAACAGTGATAGTCACTTTAAAAATGTCTGGATGAGGTCATGTGCAGCATGCTTTTATGAAAACAAGCACATTGTACATGTTTTATACATTCAAACCAAGCAGGGGATTGCACCATTATGTCATGTGGCTCTGACATGCAAGGACAATCTTTGCACAAGAATTCATAACTCTTGAGGTAAAAGATAAAATTGTTTCAAAGCCTTTTCATCTTTCTGGTTATGGAGTTGTGAAATAAATATAATTAGGGACTGAACAGATGGTAAATCCTAATATAAAAGAACATACCCAGTAAAGAAACCTGTATTACTTCTGATTCTCCAAGAGAAGCTTTGCTGTTTTTTCTGGTTTCCTTTCTGTCAAGAAATGTTAAAATTTACCATCAGGAGTGAATAAGGGATGAGTTCAGAATCAAGAAATGTTTCTGCAGAAGTGCCATTTCTTAAAGAAAAGAAAAAAAAGGAAAATTTCTGCAGAACAGTTTCCTTATACACTAAGCATTGCAAAGACAAAACTAATTACTAATTGCTCCAGAGTGTTATCCCAAGAATTATTTGTCCATCTTGTTCTCTAAGTGAAACTACTGATAGCAGTTTTATCACACTTACAGGGAAGAGGTGGAAGAAAACTTTGAGCCTGTTGAAGCTAAAAGCAAAGGATGAGTACCTTCTTGAAAACTGATAAGTGTAACCATTAGCTGTTAATAACTAAATATGGAATATTTTCACGTGAAAAACCTGCATTTTATTTTAGATAAGTTTGTGGTCAGTTCTTGTGGTAATGGGAAACAATAATGAGCAACTTGTTTTCAAATATATATGCTTTACATGCTTGGTAAAAGGTATAGGATAAGGGTCATCTTTTCTTGTGTGTACAGCACCTTGCACAGGTGTGCAAACAGGTCTTCTGTAATGATTGATGAGTCAAAACGAGAGCTGTTATAAGACTAATATGTGGCAGGACTACTATAATTTTGTGGGGTTTTTTTCTGATAAGTATGTTGCAGTGGCTATATACTCTGTATTTTTCGTGTAGATGTTGTCTTATGGTTTTAGTTTGTGATTTATTATAGTGTTGGCTGATATTTTTATAAGTAAACACTAGGCAAATATTTAAGGTAGGTCTGCTGGCTGAGGCAATATCTGATCTTCTCAGCCTTTGTACTATCTATGTTAGTTTTTAAAATATGGCAACAGCTTTGCATGGACAGGTATCATTCTCCTGTTCGGGCTGTATTGAACAACTACCAGAAAATGTCTGGTCGATTGTGATTCATGTTTAGGGATTATCACAGGGGTATCATGGCTCTTTGCATGAGGTCTGCTCGCAAAAGCAGGTGATACATGCTGAGTCTACATTATTTTCCTCTTTGAGCACATTGGGAAGGTACCTTCTGTCCCTTCTCAATGAAACCAAGTGATTTCTGTTGACAGTGGGGTTAAAAATCATTTTATTGGCATCACCCCTGATTTTTAACCATTTTGACTGTCAGCACGTGTGGTGACACTGAAAGCTACACTTTGCCTAGCCCTTTGTTGCAAGACTCATTAAAATCATTGGGAGTCTTAACTGGATTGAACGCCTCTGGATAGGGAACATCAGAACTAAGTCAGTGCCCTCCAACCTGTGCAGCATCAGGTCCCTGTGAGGTTTAGCAGTCCTTTCCGGGCACACAAGGGCTGGGGAGGGCCACGGAGGTTCAGCACAGGGTGAGTTCGGTGTGAGGAACTGCTCTCTGGGTGCCCACGCTGTGAGCATCGCGCTCCAGCCTGCCTGCCAGGAGGTGACATGGCTTCTAAGCAGGGAGGGAGCTTACAGTCTGGCACGTAAAAATTACTGACATAAATATCGGAAAATACCTTGTCTTTTTAAACGATTTTTGGGTAATTTGGCAGCACGATCACAGATGTGCGTTTTGTCTAAGACTTGATAATTTTCTTGATGCCTTTTCTTTACATGTATCTGTTATTCATTCACTTACATGAAAATGTCACCCTCCACAGGATTTCTCTGTAAATAGATTACAAAAGGAGTGAATTCCCGGCGCTCAATTTTGTCAATTGTTGTATTCCTGCTACTCCGGTATATTTGGATTCTCAAGTCTCTCAGAATCGCGGTGAGAAGAAAAGGAAATAGCCATTACTATTTGCAGTGGTGAAGGGCTTTTCTAATGGTTCCCCC
>VYXD01001138.1:24070-76786 GCA_013397195.1 Hylia prasina | reverse complement strand
CCGGAGCCCCCAGCCCGGCTCGCTTCCCGTAAGTTGCGGCGGTGCTGTGCTGCCCCCTCCTCCCTCTCTCCCTCCCTTCCCGCCGTGCCTCTCGAAGAAAGCGGTTTTTTTCTGTTGTCGGGGAACGTAAATCAGCTTCATCTAAAATCTCCGAAGTGCAAGTCCATCACATCTTCCTCCGAGCCGCCTGCTACACCTTGCGTGAGTCAGACTGCAGAGCTCCCGGTGCCCTTCTCGCTGTGCGGGGCTGCTCGTGTTTCCCCCTGTCTCAGAGGCAAAAGCAGAAGTGGAATCTGCTCACGCTCTCAGCGGCTCCTTCCCCGGTTGTTGTAGCAGTCGCTGACCTCCAGGCACTATGAATAAACAGCAAAGCTGGGAACAAAAGGAGTCTTCTGGCTGCCATTATCTCACATTAACATAGCAGACGCGCTGCGGTGTGAACAATGCGAGTCTCATTCGCCGATAATCAGCGAGTACCCAGGCATTTGGATTACCAAGGCAACAGGCAATGGTAGAATACTGGGTGGGTGTGTTTTTTATTGTAAAGGAGCAGTCGGATATGGAAACCCAGGTATATTGATAAAGCAGAGCAGAAGGAATGCCTGGTGGCAGGGGGGGACTGAGGGCTCGGGGTTGCATTCCGACACACGTGAGATAAATAAGACATGGATGAAGCAGGTCTGTGCTGTGAGATGCAATAAAGATTAAACTGCATTTGTCAAGCTGAAAACGATCATAAGATAATTTCAGCATTTTGGAAAAGGTAACAGGTGGCATGTTAATAGCAGGGCTGTTACCGGTGGATGTTATAACTGTAATCTGGGCTGTAGTAATGCATTGCATGGTCTACTTGTGTGACAATAGAACTGGGTGTGATGGTTTAATCTTTTTTCCTTTTATCAGATGGATGCTGTAGTTCCCATGTCAGACAATGTAACCCCTTCTGCTTCTTAGAGGCAGGAGTGAGTCTCAGTAGCATTTCTGTTTCTTACCTGCATAGCTGTGATCGTTTATTCCACAAGGACAGAAATAAGTTGTGTTATCTCTGTATCTTTGCGTGTGCACACACATGTGCTTGGACATATATGAAATCTGTAGTGAAGTAGGACTGTGTGTGCATGCAGGGGAGATGTGGGGTTTTGCAGGTTCAGAAACTTACGAATTAATCTAATTATTTGGCCTAATGCATTTTTCTAATTTCAGGAGTTAAAATCAGATGCAGTAACTTGCTGAGCAGCATGAGACTTGCAGGCATGGCTCTAAGTGATGACACTGAGTGTAGAGTGAGGCGCCAGGAAGCACAGCAGTGAGCGTGTCACAGCCTGATCTGTAGCAACCCAATGTGAAATGGAAGGCAGCATTCCCGCCTTGTGCAGTCATAAGTCACACAGGCCTCACAAGCCTTGTCACAAATATAAAGGAAAAGTTCAGGGCTTTCAGCTTTCAGAGGTACTTTGTATCACCTGCTGAACTGTCAGCTCGATTTTGCTGTCTCGGTCTCCATGCAAACACCTGTATCCTGCATATGTGTGTGGCTGCATGAATGGTTATTATAAATGTGTGTGTGGATATTTAAAAGAGCAGAGGCAGGGGGTGATAGCCACCTGCTAGCAGCAGGGGCCATCCAAACCACTGAGCTGATAAATGGCTTGTTGCCTTCACCTTTTAACTGCTTCACCTGCATCTGCTCACCTAGAAGGGATTCAGGTGCTTCTGTGTTCTCAGAAGGAAGCCTCCTTCTTTTTACAGTGAATTATGGAATTTCTAACTGCTTTCAGTCTTCCTTTTCATGGTACAGGCAACATCCAGTACTGAAACAACACTTGAGGTAATTCTTTCTTGATAGGCAAGGACTCTAGGTATGGATCTGCTGTGCATTTGGAGATGAGAGAATCAAAGCTTTCCAAGGGATTAGAGAACATATTCACCTAGTTGGAAAGAGTGGAGGGAATCAACAGACTTGAGAAGTCATGATGGGATATATGTTAGAACAGTGCATTTTCTTGGTAAAATTTGGACATTTGTAGTCGCATCATTAAGAAGTAGAAGGAAATAAAGTCTTTAGAATACTTCCACATTGGCTTTTTTCATTTTAACATTACATAAAAACACCCAGTGATTTGGATGGGATTGTGTTTTAGGTGTTATCTTAGTGAAATGCAGGATAGTGCCTTAATTTATGCCAATACAATTTAAATGTCTTCAAATAATAATGCAAAATAGAGGAATGTATTTGAGGAAGGTGTGAATCACATAGATGGTATCAATCAAGAGATAATTCTTGCTAGCCATCCAAAGTCAGTTATTACTACACAGACTGATTACACCACCCTCTTGCTTTCTCATCTTGAATGTAAAAAGTTTAGGGTACCTGCACACAATATCAGCTTTTAGTTTGGTTCTGCACATCATGTGTGATGTACAGAGGTCCTTACTCTTTGTTTCCTTTACAATAAGTCATCATGTATCTTTGCTGACTCTTAGTGGTCTTCATGTTCTTTCCACATCGGTGTCTCCTGGCTCTGCCATGTTCCTCTGTGTGAACAGACAACAAATTGCATAGAGTGGCTTACAGAAAGCATGGCACAAAAGGTCAGGGGATAACTCAGTTAAATTTTGTGGTTTGTTTTTTTTCATAGTAATGTGTTTATAGTGACTGTCACCTAGACTATAAACTAACATTAGGTGTTCAAGTTGAAACACGTTGGCCAAGCGCTGTAGGTGTATGAAGATGGTGCATGTGTCTCAGGTGGGGAGGTGCTGGCTTTGTTTCTTTGAAAAAGATTGTCAATGAAAAATGACAAGTTAGTTGTTTCCTTCTAAATATCTAGTGTTTTTCACAAAGAGAATAAAAGCTGATCTCCAAAATGTTTTTGACTGGCAGTAAGCAAAAACAAATTCTGGCTTTCACTTGTCACGCATGGGTGGGGTTTGCTCGAATTAATACTCAAGGCGGGGGATATTTTCAGTGCAACTTTGACCAAAAGGAAAAAAAATCCATTTGATCTGTAATTTCTGAATAGGTTGTCAGGAATTCCTAACTTGTTGCGTTGTTAGGTTTGCCTGGTGCAGTGCAAATACTCAATTTGAACTGCCTTTTTGGTATGAAATACTAAAATGCTCCAGAAAGGACTTAAGTTACTTTGTTTCCCAGTCTTTTTTCCCAGTTTCTATTGTTAGGTTCATGGTGGCGCCCTAATCAAGAAGGCTTGCAAACTGAATCCATAGTAATAAATACAGCTACATGAGTGGTGTTCTCTCAAGAACTCCAAGTAAAACAAAAACTAAATCTGAATGAAAGAAGCTGAGCTGCCTAACTTGTGAGACAACCTAGACATGGAACTCGTGTCTTGGTGCTTCAGTTATCTGGGGCTTTCTTGCCAGTTCTGACTGTGGGATTTGTGATACTTCTCCACTGCAGATGCATCAGGTTGTAGGGGGGAGAGAGGGGAGCAAGGAGCCTTTTTGGGAATTGTTATGGTTTCGTTTGCATTAAGGTAGTGTCACCTAGAGGCTCCAACCAAGAATACAGGCAAGGGGTGCTGAGCACACATCTGCCCAGAGGCAGAGCTTTGTGGGGACAGAGAGGTGCCATCAGGCAGGAACAGATCAGCAGCCCCAGTTTTGGGTTGTGTTTTGCCTGTTCTGATATTTGGCCGTGTGTTTGGCCTGTGTCCTTCTCTGGCACCTCACACCTTGTCACGAGATGCTCTTGTCTCAAAGTGTCCATGGGTGACAAAAGAAGATGTGGGAGAAACAACAGTCAGTGTTCTAGTGGCAGTTGCCTGCTCGTCTTGGTGTCAACTGAGGAAGTTAGGATAGGGTTGGTGGATTTAAAGGTTTGTGTGAATTCTGTGTGTCAGCTACCCTTCAGGTGGGATGACCCCGCTTCAGAGATGTTAAAGACCCTGCAAAACTGCAAGACTGGCTTGAGGGTAGGCAACAGAAAGTAGCCATTGAAGGTGCAGTTGTGGGAAACTTGTTTGTCAGTGGTTGGACTGAAAAGGCTTTTTTGGAAAGTCAGCATCTGGTGCAGTTGGTAGATTTACAGTGTTTAAAACAGAGGTAGATGCTTTATGAAGGTAGTATTTTAGACGCCTGGCCCTCTCAACAAGTGATGTGGAAAATCACCAGGAATGTGTAATTCCAGTTTTCACCCTCCTCCACAATATGTAAAGTGCCAATGCTCTAGGGATACATGCTTCACTAATCCATCTGAATCTTGCCTTCCTCAAGGAATGAAGACATGTAAACAGAGTATCAGATACATATACAGTTGCTTTAGTGACAACATAAACATATTTAAAGCACTGCAAATAATGCCACAAATCATGTATAAACCTCAGTAATTCACTTGTATTAATTTATTCTACAAAGGTCACTTGTTATTAAGCAATTTTTATTAGAATTAACTATCAGTCTCTGTCTGACATGAAGTCTGTAACTTTTCCTAGAGAGTGGATATCTGCCTAGTACTGGGATTAAGAGAAGCTTTTTAGACCTAACTACCAATGTACTTCTTCAACTTGAGTGTTATATTACTGGTGGGTTCAGTACATTTGCCAGTAGCTAAGAAATCCCTCCTCATTGCTTGATTGCAGTTTTGCTACAACAGAGTAGATTAATACAGTTTTGCTACATGAGCAGATTACTTTGAGAAGCAATTTCCCTCCATCTCTTCCTCTCTTCTCTGTGGCTCCCTCCACTGTTTGGCCTTTAATGCTGACCAGTAATATGTACAGGTTCATTAGCACTATTGTAAATTTAGTCAATACTCTTTTAGTGGGCTCCAGCTGAGCCCAAACTGACTCACTGCCCTCCAGGGTGCAGTGAGAGGCTTAATTACCCTTGTACAGTTCAACAGGAACAATGTCATGGGCAGCATTTCGCTTTGGCTGAAGAGGTTGAAGCTTCTTTCTTTATTGGCTGCCATCTTCAAGTTTAAAGAAGGGGATTTCAGGATAATTCACAGCTCTGTATAATAACAGGGGAAAACCACTGCTCTTTGCAAATGAGAATTGGATTGGTCACGTTTCATTACGGTACTTACATGGATTTTCCTTTGATGGTGGGAGTATTCCTTTGGGTAGTTTTAAGGACAGAAATGGAAGTTGAAACTGCAGAGTGGAGGAACAAGTAATCCTCTAGCTGAGTGGCATGAGTTTCAGCATCTCCTGCTGCCTGAAACCAAGGAAGTCTTCACGTGATGGAGAAAGGGTGGGTATTCAGTATGGCAGAAGTCATACTCAGACATACATGTAATTGGTGATGGGCCAGAGTAAGTGCTGGGGAGTGCAAACCATGAGATTGCCTTGGATTTCTCATGGGGTAACTAAGGGGAAACTTGAGCGATGAGATTTAGGACAGTAAGTGGATATTAAGCTATTTAAGTTCATGTTCGGCAGGACACATCTGTCAGTATTTCAGTATTGCTATAATTTCTGTTATTAATAGTGTTTGAGATTTAACGCTAGGTCCTGTGTTGGATAATGTGGTAGTCACGTGATTCAGTGTGCACAATGAATATTTCTCAACAAATCTGTAGCTGGTCTCTTTTTCTGGCTTTTCTGTGTATTGCTGGAGGCTTTATTATTTGTCAACAATATGGTTTTTTGAGGTGTCACCCACTTTAACTGCAATACAGTAAAAATTGAGTGATTTACTCTGTATTTATAATTAGGATGAAGTGATTGTGTAGTCTTTGAGAACCCAGTGTAGCCTTCCACTGACCAAATGATCTGACTCTACCACTGAAAACTATGGAGATTGTTATATCAAATCCCTTCTGCACACTGTAAAGGAGAGAAGTGGGTAAGAGAAACATGCTTAGGAGGCAAAGAAAATGAAGTAATAATTACAACTTCTTAACAGCAAGCTGAAGCATTGCTTGCTCAAAGTTGGAGTGTGTTTACAAACTGTACAGCATATTTGCATTAGAAGAATCTTTAGTGACTCTGTGGTTTGATTCCTGCCTGTCATTACCCTTCTTATTTACTCATACACTTGCAAAATATTTGCCTTGCTCCTCAGGTTTTATTACCTGTCCACAGCACATCAGTGGGGAATAGAGAGAAATGTCTGCAGTGAGTCCTTTCACTGCTTATGTCATGGAGAGAGCTTCTTTGTAGTCATTGAAGCACATGAACACTCATATGTTCCATAAATATCCAAACAAATCACAGAGCAGACATCATCAGAAACAGTCAGAGAAGGAAGTAAAGTAGGAGGCATCATTCAGAGCAGGATAAAAGAGGAAATCTTAATAGCAGTCACAAATTCTGGGTTAGTCATCATTTGTCTCCATGCTGGTGGACGGACTTGCATTGCGTCACTTGCAAATATTAGTCACTGAAGCCATTGTCTGAGCCTCTGAGTGAGAGGGGCAAGATTCTAAGAGAGAATATTTTAGAGAAACATGGGCTAGCAGGACTCAGTGATTGCAAGGTATTCAGTATGCCCTTATTCATACACTGGTTTATATGGATGCTGTCAATGTAAACATGACGTGTCAGGCAACTTATAGAGCATTATCATTTTCCATTCATTTTTCTCTAATTATTTGTTAGGGGAAATTATTCTTTAATTTTTTGTGCGATTTTATTGCTTGATTGAATATGGGTATTTTGAAGCAAATAGGTCAGTTCAAATTCACAGTTATGTTCAAATACATTGCTGGTGTGCTGGCAGAGCATTATGGAATTTGTTTGAAATTTCGTAGCTGTTTGTGAAATGTATTCACTACTTCATTTACACAGTTGCTGGTGCTGTTGTTACATTATTTGTTACTTGGGACAGAGGCAGTTTTTATCACACACGTGCACTCTTTGTGCAGAGCAGTTCCTGTTCTCAAATGATTCACACTTGGCGTTATGAACAGGCTAAAGAATGAACACTGAGGTAGTCCTTGATTTTGGCTCACAGCACAAAAGGAAGGAGGAGTGGTCCAGGCCTGTAGCACTGTCTGGGGTCACAGGAGAGTGAGCAGGCTTTGAAGTGTGTTGGTAGAGTGCATGTAGAGCCTGTATAGATTCCTTGGGCAAGTTAGCCTGGGGTGGAATTTTGGTGATAGCTGGGAGTTAAGACAAAAAGGTAGCTCTTGATATAAAATATAAATCAATGGTGTTTCAAAATGAAAGAGCAATGTGTGTCCATTAAATGGTATTTTTATATATATATGTATACCTAGATGAGGAAAGATCACCTGAGTGTATGCGTATATTTATGCAAATGGAAATCTAATTTACAGTTGAATAGTACAAGAATGAGCAAATTTCAAGTGGAATGTATTTTATGGTCATAGGATTGATAGTTACTATCACTGGATTTAAGATATGTCATTAATTACACTAAGTGTGTACCTATCCTGGGCTCATTCTGAAGCCACCATCTGCTTTTGTATGAAAAGAACTGTAAGAAATGTTTGCTTGTATCTGTGGACAAAGCTAATGGAAAAACCCAATCCTCTCATCCACGTATTTATCTGAAAGATGTGTGGTATATCTGCAGTTGATTTTCTAGAATGCTGATTAGCTAATACCGTTTTTGGCATGCAGCTTATCCATCGTGTGGGAGAACACTATCTGAATTTCAATTTACTTTTCAAAATGATGTTGAACTGCTATTGCTCTAAAGGCTCTTCTGGCCATTTGGGGACCCACTGCAGACAGTGGAGCTGCAGTCTGGTCTCAAAATCTAATTGAATTGGTATAAGGCAGCTGAATCAGTGATTGTTGAAGAGTTTGGGATGAACAGCAGAAAAAATACATGCTTCTGAGTAACTTAGTGTCCTTGTTTGAAATTCTGCCCCTGAGTTACTTGGACTTTCACTGCCAACAGACCTTTTTATGGTAAAAGCCCTGTGCTTCAATATAGTTAAGGAATTCATTCGTTCTGTGTGGTTTGATATGATCACATTGCTATTAAAGAAACTTCATGCCTCTGAGAATACTAAGCTAATAGTGGAGGAGGAGTGGAGAGTTAAGGTAATATCGGATGTTAATTCCTTTGTCACCACCAGCAGTTTGCCACAGTTTAAACTTCCACAATCTCACCTTCCTGAACATTTGTTTTTGCAGTGATGGGTCTTTCCCTTATGATTCTGTTCCCTGGCAACAAAATACCAACCAGCCTCCAGGCTCTTTATCAGTGGTCACCACAGTATGGGGTGTGACTAACACCTCTCAAAGCCAGGTAAGCTTCATTTTTATGCCTCCTTCCCTCTAGCTATGCATTTCTGCTAATGTTTGTAAAATGGAAGGTATTTTGAAAAATACTCTTGGGATCAGTAGCAGTGTCTGTCTTTTTTGTTGTCTATGATGTGTTATTTTCCCAGTCATGTCCTCTTTGGTGGCATTGAACAAGAGGTGTCTGAGAGCTTGAGTCAGTCACTCCTTTGGCTGCCTGCAAATGTCAGGCTTGGATTTACCCCATATTTTCCGCTGTGTGGTTTCAACACTAAAGGCATGGGTTTGGGGTAATCCCAAACCTCTTGGGAATTCAGATTGAACGTGAAGGGTTCTATTAAATTTTAGCTAGATTCACCAAATGATAGTTGTTGATTTTAGCTGGGGTTGTGTTGCACTTGTGGGCCGGTGAAATTCAGTACCAAGCCTAACCCCACACTGAGTTGCTAACTACCAATTTTAGGCTGTATTCTTTCCAGTCTTTCCTGTTAGTGCTGTCTAACTTTGCAAAAATATTTCAATATGCATTGGAGCAGAAGCATGGCCTCTTGGCCTCCAGGTGAGAGACATACTTCCTGAATTTTCATTTGGTTCTCTCCACTCTTAACTCTCTTTTTCTTCTGTGTTATATATTGAATTATACAATAAAAAAGAAGCAGCTTTTATGAAGAAGTTACCAATTATTTGTGATAGTATGCACTCCCAGGGATGTGGCACAAATTAAGTACACAGAGAGTCTGGCCTTTGCTTACACCATAGTTGAAGAGCTTAAAACACATCACCATCTTTAAGAGTGCAAATGGTACATAAATCTAACTTGTCTTTTCTACTGCTTTTGAAACAAGTGGTGTTAGATCCCATATAAAATTTTCTGAGGATTTTTTTTGTTATTTTAATTTTGGTAAGAAAATTGAAAATAAAATTGTAATGGGATGAGCCATCTGAAAAAGAACTTATTCAGAAGCCAAGTCATATAGATACTCACATGGCAGTTATGTAAGCAATGGTTATGGCAAAATCTTTCTTCAATAAAACAGGAAGAAGAAACAGTTACAGGATCTCTAACATGTTTTATTATTGTTGATTCCTTTAACACCTTAAAATAAAAGGTATCCCATCTGGGAGAGAAATACCTGAGTAAACATCTTGGTCTATATATATTGGTCAGAAAATGAAAATATAGTTTCTTTTACATTTAAAAAGGCAAAAGAAAAAAAAATATTCAGAGTTTTGTTCTATCATAAGAGTACTGTAATGTTACTTGAACCCTTCATGGTACTTCAGAGGAATGTGCAATAGAAGAAAAAAAATCTCTTGCATGATGAAAGAAAATGCTTCTTCAGAGTCACTGCAAGGAAGCAGTGAAACTCTGGAACATGAAGCTGGTTATAGCTGTTCAGAGCAGATTGAAATGAATGTCAGGATTTCTTGTAAGTCTTCGTGCTCTTCAAGGGACAGGAATGTGCTGGGCTCACCAATTCCTTTTCTCAAATGCCTGAAGCTGTTGAGTTAGTCTTCTGCAAAAATCACGACCACTGAGTTTCTTCCCAAGGAGGAGACTTTTTGAGAGACCTTATGCGGGTGATCCATGAGCAGCCACACTTACATCTCCATGGAAATCATAGCAATTTGGGGAAAAAATCCTTTAAACAAGCAAAACAAGTCCTTTTATAAAGAGAACAGAGGACTCTTTTATAAGAAGCAATAAAAACAATCAACAGACTTTTGTACACTATTTAGAGAGTCAAGAATAGGGTAAACTGCTGGAATGCATTCTTTCACAGTTTTTTCTATCTGTAGTACCCTTTTCATTGTGCCAGGAGGACTGACTACTTGCAAGTTACTTCCAAGTCCTGCACCAAACAAACAAACAAACCAACTAAACAAGCAAAAAAGCTCTCACATCCCCTGCCCCCTCCACAAAAAGCTATGTCCCTTCTTGTTGTCATATGAATGGCCATGGCATGGTTATAGCAGGTCTTTCTCATAAACTTTTTTAATAAGCATACTAATTTGGGTTCCATCTAGTTGAAAATCTCCTGCTTGTTTGGAAATGGCAAAAGGAGAAATCACCAGGAATGTGCACCTAGACATCAATGAGGTCTGTGCTCATTAGAGTACAGAGTACAGGTGGTTATGTTTTAATTTAACAACTGCAGCAAATCAACTTAATTTGCTTGAAGTAGTTCAAGGTACAGCCCCTTATTCTCATGTTTCTTCTTGCAGGTGCTGGGAAATCCAATGGCAAATGCTAACAACCCTATGAACCCAGCAGGAAATCCCATGGCTTCTGGGATGACAACCAGCAACCCTGGAATCAATTCCCCTCAGTTTGCTGGACAGCAGCAACAATTTTCAGCCAAGGCAGGCTCCACTCAGCCATACATCCAGCAGGGCATGTATGGGCGACCCAATTATCCTGGAAGTGGAGGTTTTGGTGGCAGGTAAGATTTACTTCTCTGAGGTGGAAAATGGATGTAAATACTTGATGCAGCTTGTTTTAGTGACCTGGCAGAAGTGTCATTGGGCTTATTTTAATTATACAAAGTCTCAGTAGCTATTTTTTTTTTATGGTTAACTGAAGCACATACTGCTTTTACAGCTTTGGAAATCAGCTACCCAAACTGCAAAGAAATTCATCACAGTAAATGGAAATGGCTTAGGTCAATCAATTAGCTCTAATAAACCCCCAAAATAAAGTTTTAATTAAGAGAGATGTTAAACAGACCACAGGCTTAGGAATGATTAACATTTAATAAGGCCAGGATGTGAAAGGTATTGATGGTATAATTTCTACGTGCATATGGAGGAGTAAGCTTGAGTATTGGGCAAAGTAGTTTCCTATGCAATAGAATATTTCTGCCTCCAAAGACTTACTCCACAGCAGGAATTTGAAAAGAATTGGGAAGAAAGATGGTTGTGTTGTGTATTTATTTTGGGGAAATAAATGCTACATTAGTCATATAATCCAGAACTAATAGCCCTGCATTAGTTACATGTCAACTTTCTGTGTCTGTACTTTGTAAACAGGGCTGGTAAGGGCACCTAACTGAAACCACTATTTATGGTCCCAGTGCAAAGGCTGCTGAAGAGACTGCTGCTGTTAGCATAGGCAGTCTAGTGTGAAGAGTATGAGCTTGGGATTCAGAGAGAGAGTTTATCTCTTCCTTCATCTCTGCCACTGATCTACTGAGTGACCTTGAACAAGCCAGAAAGTTTCTTCAACTTTGTATTAACATCTCTAAAATGTGCACAGTATATTGGCCCATATTCATAAAGATATTTGATAACTTGAAGTGGGAAAGGTGTGGTTTGGCTTAGCTTGGATTATTTTAGGAGCAGTAGAAGAGATGGGTAGGAACTGCAGAACACGCTGCGTGGGATCCAGTGGAGTCAATTGCATTGGGTCTCTCCTGGGCCTTTCTGCTAAGGTTCAGGGAGAAATGCTTTTATGATATCTTGAAGACTTGCTGTAATTCACTACTGAGGCAGATTAATGTGCTGTCCTGAAGGAATTTCGCTGTTCCTGCTCCTCTGTATTTGCCCCTACACTACTGAGAAACAGAGCATTTACTCTCAGCAGTTCAGTTCTACTTTGCAGGAAGCTACAGTGCTGCAAAGAAGTTCATTGGCCCCAAAATGACTGCTGGCAATGCCTTGCAATCCCAGTGGCAGCTCTGTGACTGTTGCACCTGGGCAGCAGGTGTAACCTGTAGATGCAGCCTGTACCTCCTGTACACTCCTAATTACCTGGCCTGCTGGCTTTCATTAGACATTGTTACGTGCTTTTGGAACAGTTCCAGGTGAGGATGGATCACGCCAACATTCAAAACAAAATCCACCAGGCACATCTTAATTCTCTCCTCCTTTCTCTTCTTCCCTATTAGTTACCCTGGAGGCCCAAATACCCCGGCAGGAATGGGAATTCCCCCCCACACGAGGCCACCAGCTGATTTCACCCAGCCAGCTGCAGCTGCTGCCGCTGCTGCAGTTGCAGCTGCAGCTGCTACAGCAACAGCTACAGCTACAGCCACTGTGGCAGCCCTTCAGGAGACACAGAATAAGGACATGAACCAGTATGGACCGGTAAGAGAGTAACCCTTATGTCCTCATACCTGCCTGATCTGGACCATTACAGGGAATTGGCTGTCCTCCTCACTGTTGTGTTTGTTAGGGTGCCTACTGCTGCTTTTTTTTTTTTTTTTTTTGTGCATGAGCATGGTTAGAAATGCTTACGAGAAACTGCTGGAATGTGAGTATGTAGGTATGAGTCAGTCCCCATGTTTTTCCCAATAAAACTTGCCTAACTGTATTTTGTAGTTTAGAGGTTGCCTCTTAAAAAAAAAAAAATCGAAGATTTCTAAAAGTTACAGCTGCATCTGATGTGATACATTATTGCTGCCTTTGCCAGCCCTCTAAATTTGAGTACCTAGTGAAATGTTCTAGAATCTTGCAATAGGTTTTGTAGCTCTTGGACAGTTGTTTATTTTGCTAACTGCAGTTGGTTGTTTGGTTTATTTCCCTTCAAACAGGGAAACAACAACAGAAGAGAGATTTTGCTTTGAATAATGTTGACTATACGGGCAGCTATGTGAGACATGCATTTCCTATTATCCGTAACTTCTACCATGTCATGAGTTCATGGAATTTTTTCTTAAAATAAACAAGGACTTGATCAATTCAGGTTTTTCCTCCTTACGTTTTTTACTTCTCTGAATTCTGAAGTATGAGAGTCCGTATGCCAGGTGATGAAAGCACAGGGTCTTAGAAACTGTAGCGTTGTGCTCTATTTGCACAGCCAACCCCCTAACCTGTTACCTTGCAGTTCTAGACCAGCCAATTGAAGCAATTTAATTTCTCGCCTTAGACTTACACCTGCCTTACACTCTTACACCTTTTACAATTCCAGCTGGATTTTTATTATAAATAACTTTACCACCCATCAAACGTTAGAGGACATTGAAGGAAAATGCGACATAAATCCTTCCCTTCTTCCCTTCCCCAAAAGCATGTTCAGCTCCCTCTTCCCATTTTATAAATGCATGTCGCATTTTATTCTTTTTTTTTTTTTCTTCTTCTTCCGTTGAAGGTTTGTTCCTCTTTCCAGATGGGTCCAACTCAGGCTTACAACAACCAGTTTATGAACCAGCCTGGTCCTCGTGGGCCTGCTTCTATGCCAGGCAACATGAACCCAGCAAGCATGGGAGCAGGAATGACACCTTCCAGCATGAGCGGGCCCCCCATGGGCATGAACCAGCCTCGGCCTCCTGGAATGAGCCCCTTCAGCACCCACGGGCAGAGGATGCCTCAGCAGGCCTATCCAGGCCCACGCCCCCAGTCTTTGCCTATACAGGGCATAAAGAGACCATACCCAGGAGAGGTAATAAAATAAATGATCTTTTGAGTACACCGTTCCTCTGACTGCAGGTTGCAGCATAATGGGTAATGTGTGGTGCACATCCCTTTAAGATAGGTACATCGTTGTTACGGCCTTGGTAGGAGTGGAACCATTAAAATATTATCAGGGGCAGCTCTTCCTTTTTAGCTTTGAAAGTATTGAGGTTGACCCTTGCTGTGTTAGTCCATATGATGGTCATTAAGTTCAAGAAAGGCCCCAAACTAGGCTGTCATTCTAAGAATTTCATGGTGATTTCATAGATCTTAGGCAGGCTTCCATCACAGGAGTGGAGTCTTTTAATGTGGCAACTTAGAAGAGACACTGAGGGTGCAATACTTCATTTTAGCCCTGATCTGTGTTTCCTTGGACAGTTTTATTTTTCTAACAAAACCAGTAGTAATAGCAGTCATTTTTAAGAGAACAGTCACTTTCCAAACTTTTTGAGTGTTGATTTGCATAGTCACTAAAATGAATATAAATAATGTTGAACTCAAAAACCCTCTCTGTCAGCATTTATCTAATACCAGCTTATCTGGATTGTGATAATGCTGCTGTAGAAGATCTGAATGGCTTTATAGGCAAAACTACATTGCCATTGACTTGTATTATGACAGGGCAAAACACTTAGGGTCAAATATTTAGAGAAATGTGGACAACCAAAGATGTAGACAAATGAGCTTTTGGAATTATAAAGCACCAATGCATTTTACTCTTCAAGTTAGTATGAATTGGACAGTAGAGGCTTTTTAGAATTCCAGCAACTCCCAGCACCTACGTACACCTAAATGTTTTTACAAATCTAGCCATCACTTAGTAGCCTCAGAGATCATTTCCTGGTGAAATTCTGTATTCAACTGAGACTTCAACAGCAGGCGTAGGGCTCTGAATGTTATGATAGTGTCCCGACAATAATAATGGTTCTAGGAGTTTATAGAAAATGCACAGCAAAGAGGATCATGGCATGCAGAAAATACAGAAAACATTTCTGCTTGAGCTACATTTCTTTCCTGCTCTGCAAACTATTTGTTTTTTAAAATAACTAATCAGAAATAAAAAAGGGATGTGCTTTTGCAGGAGTTGCTTCACTTAGGAGGCTTTTCACTCTGTAAATACTGCCACTTATTTACAAGTAAGAAAACAAAAAATGTGGCTTGTTCACATGATTTTTCACACTTAATATTTTAAGGATGACTTTAAATCTCTTTTTGCTGCTTCAGAATCAGGTTTTTCATTGTAAGTGATTATGGTCATATTTCCAACAAGTCAGTTCTGAACAGTGCCATAAATGTTGCATGTTTGTAGGGCTGGAATTTTGCAGATGATATTTGCCTATTGTTTATTGAAGGGTTCATTTATGGAAACATCAATAAGTTGATTTTTCAGATTGACATTCTACTACCTTTAGAGTTCCAATTTTCTTTACTTCAATTCCACAACCACAGCACAGTCTTAGCTAACACCAGCAAAGTGCTTATGACTAGTAAGTACTTCTCTTTAGTTGTTAAAATATTGCTGAAGACCAGCAAAAGACCAGCAGAGCAGTTGGGTTGCAAAGGCAGGCGTGGACAACACAGCTTCTGTGCTCTTTCCCCTTCCAGGGTTTTATGTTTATTTATTTGTTTATTTATTTAACTTTTTTTTTTGGTGCTTCCATTTGACATCTGAAAATGGAACTCCAGGCTTGGGTGTGGGAGCGCTTGCAAAAACAGAAATTTTGTGAACATTGCATCTGGTTGTAGTTCTGGTTTGTTCTAGCACAGTGCCCTTTGACAGTGTTGCAAGGCTGAGTGCCTGTCTTACCCCACTTTGGTTTGCAAGATTTTTATGCTTTTAAGAAGTATTCATCTGAAGGGGTTTTGTTTGTTTTGATTGTGCTACTGAACGTGTGCTAATAATCCATACAAGAAAGCTGCTTACATAAAACATGGCTTTGTCTTCTTGTATCCCTGTCCTGAAACAGCCAAACTATGGAAACCAGCAGTATGGACCAAATAGCCAGTTTCCAAACCAGCCTGGTCAGTACCCCACTCCCAACCCTCCAAGACCCCTCACATCTCCCAACTATCCTGGACAGAGGATGCCAAGCCAGCAAAACACAGGGCAGTACCCTCCTCCAACAGTCAACATGGGGCAGTATTACAAGGTAGGAATTCTGAGATGATCTTGTTCCCTTCTGGTGGCCATTTATTAATGAAGTCACGTTAATGGTTTCATAGATACTGGTTTTATGTAGTTAAAGGAAAAAAATGCAGAGTTTTTACTAGTGTTTTGGGTATCACAGAGTCAAGTCAATCAGCCAAGTTGCATTGCAACTTCAGAGCAGTTCATAAAGAAAATTGAATGTTGCTGCAGCTCATTAGAGGCTTTTACAAGAAAATGTTGGGTTTGCTTTAAAAACAGCTTGTAAAAAGAAGTACCTGATGGGATTCAGGTGTACTACTTGCACCTATTCATGGTCCCCTGCAAGAATGCAACTATGGAAATTTGTAATAAACAAGTTCCACATTGCAGCATTCCAGTTTTGGACCTACAGTGGTCACTGTTGGATTAAGCCTGGCCAAATTTAAAAGGTGTTCCAGCTGTAGGTTTCATCTTTGAACTGAAGTTTTTCCAACCTCTTCCTCCTTTTGTCTGTCTTTTCCCTCAGTTGTTTTGGGAAAGATCTAGAATTGTTAAAATGTTGCATAAAAAAACTTGTTAGTAGATACATCTTGAGCACATTGTATCCTACAAACAGGTTGCACTGAGGGCCTGCTGAGGTTTACCACCTTTGAAATGCACGCAAAAGTGATCAATTGCACGCAAGTACTCCAGTGAGTACAAAAATGGGGAGGACCATTGATCTGACCTGCTTAAGGCATTAGCTGTTGAAGTATTTGGACTACATTCTGAATTTGAATGTAAGCTGAAAGAATCTAAGTTGCACATTGTGGTTGAATTGGAATTGTTTGGCGTGATTCACACAAAAGACACCATTTAAAAAAAAGGGAAAGCAAAACCCTTTTCTGTAAAGCATCTGTTCTGTGTGCACCTACACTGTCCACTGTGGTACCCAAAGTGGATCATGCCTGTTGGATCGTGGCAGCTTTTGCAGTTCACTGTCAGAAAGAACATGAGGAACAGATAGATCCTCTGTATAATAATTCCAGTGCAGTCACTTATGCTAAAGTAAGTGCAGAAGATATCTGTCAAGTTTTTAAGTGATAGATTTTAAATACATTTATGTACATTTATTTTAGATGGGGTTTAAGCTTTTTGTTTACCGGATACTTCTGACAGGGAATTTGTTTCTCTTCAATGTATCCCCTATATTGTATTCAAATATTGACTGTTCTGGAAACAGAAAAAAAGAGATTTGTTAAAAAGGCAGATTATCTGGTTGGAAGGAAAATTCCACAGACAAAACCTGAACCTTTGAATTGTAGTGATTGTGCAGATAGTAACTGTGTGTGTCAAAGATAAAAACCAAAGATGGCTGGAAACTTGAATGTTTAAGATTTGAGAAGGCACCTCTTTTCTTATGTACTCTAAAGTGTCTTAGGTTAGCAGAGCAGCATTTAGATACAGAATCAGATTTGAAGTCACAATGCTTGGGCTGTCTGTAAAGATTTTCATCTTCTGACACTCTGCTGTGTTTCTGCTTATGGTACATGAGCCATGCAGTTGCAGTTTTGTTTAATGTCAGCTTCCTTCACATCAGGGTTATTGGTTTATTCTGTTGACTGCAATCATCCCCTTAATTATAAGAAACTAAACCAAAGGTGTTTTAATGCATAGCTGCTATTCACACTTAGCTGTCCTTTTTCTATCAGTTCATCTTAGCTAGCAGCAAACTAGGAACAGAATCAAATTGTAGGTACACAGAATAAAAATCATCCTCTGACCCCCAGAGCTTCAATTCTGAGTACAGGAGTTGAACAAGGGTGGAAGAAAGGATAGATGGAAGTAAAAGGGATGCAGACTGGCTAACTGTATGTCTTTGGATTTTGGGTTTTGTGTAGGCTTCTGTGCACTGGGGCTATTTTGGGAGGAAGGCAGAGAGATACAAAAGGCTGGGTGGGCTGTGGTGCAGTGGAAAAACTGAAGCAAATGGCTGGTGTGTTTTGGAAAGGGAGCATTCAGAGGAACATGGTAAACCTTTTAGCAGCCTGGCTTGTATCTGGTCATTGCCCGAGTTAAGCTGGCTGGTTTCAGTTCCTGCTTTGCTCTCCTGGTGGGCCTCTTCCCTGACAGCCTCATGGGACATGCTGTGATTACTTCTCCAGAAACAGAGGGGCCTCCCTCCCTTGTCTGTTGTCTTTGCTGTTTGATAACAGCGCTGTTCACAAGGCTTATTGTTCTTGTTTCAGGACTGCAATAACAATGTGATGTTATTTATTTTCTAGCCATCAAGGCCTGTACCTGTGGCAAATTACCCTCATTCACCTGTTCCAGGAAACCCCACGCCACCCATGACACCAGGGAGCAATATTCCTCCATACCTGTCACCCAGCCAGGATGTCAAACCACCATTCCCACCTGACATTAAACCAAATATCAATGCTTTACCACCGCCTCCAAGTGAGTAGCAAACAGAATGCCCCCACAGTCATTTACTGTTTCTCTGTTCTCTGTCACATGCATTTCAGAGTCTGGAAAGCAGCTCTGATTGCTGCTCTGGGAGAGGCTGGAGTTGTTAAGTTGTAATAGGTGGCATGTACAGTGTAGGCTCACTTGAGCCAATGCACAGAATAGAGAAAGACTGCTATGCTCTTCTAAACTAGAATATCAGAAAAGTTCTTCCAGGTTAAACTTGTAAGGAATTTACTCCAGAATTATTCCTTTGATATGCTTCCTGAGGAGAAAACATTTGATTTTGGGTTGTGTTGTGTTTGCTTTGTAGGCTTGTTTATTGTGTGAACTTCCATTTGGTCTGTTTTGTTCAAGGGCAAAGCCATTCATTGAATAACACTGCAGAGTAGGATAAAATGTGAATATTTATAGCAGCGTCTCTATTGTGATCCATACAGGCTTCTTAGGAATATTCAGTACTGTGCCAGAAATTGATATATGTTCCTTTCAAAGCCACTCAACGTCACAGCTACACTTGGCTGGGAACAGGACAGGAATAACAAGATTTCTCTGACTGGATACTAGCATGAGATGTTTGAGGTTTTGAAGTGACTGATGAACAATAGGAGCTATCATTTACTAGGGAGCTGGGAGAACCTTATGTTTTCTGTAAAATAACTGCTGCTGCATTAGCACTTTGCAGCTCTGTTTGGAGTTCAGGATAGCTGAAAAATCAAGTAGAAGAAGATGGGCTGCAGTATTATTTGGGCAAGAACACAGGATTTAAAGCCATTTGGACTTCATAGATCAGCTGTAAGTTACCTCAAAATCTCATCTTATGGGCTCAGATAGTAATTGAATACCAGTGCCTTTGGTCATCACATAGTTTCAGCTGATGAAACTATTGAAAATAATTGGGTAATGTTGATCCCTGTTCAAAGCAGGGAAAGCAAACATTATCACAGTTTGACATTATTAAGAGATTTGTTTTCAGTCTTCTGCCAACAGAGTAAGGTTGGACACAGAACCTATCCTGTAATAAAAACCAAGAATTCTTGCCATGACTGGTTTCTGTTGGTGGCTGGAATGCTGTGGCCCTAATGTGTGACTGCTGTGACAGCAGACTGCTGTGCCCTTGCTATCAGTTTGACCCTTGTCATTTGTATCAGTTAGATGACAGAGTTACTTCTGATTGTATTTTTGTGTGTGTGTGAGCCTGCAAAGTTAGACCCAGTAGCAGATCACTGTGCAATTTGTTACTATTCTGTATAAATATACACATTATTATTGCACTGCAGATGCTAAAGGGAAAGTTCACACTTTCTCTCCCTCTTCGATCCCAGCCAACCACAACGATGAGCTGCGCCTGACGTTCCCCGTGAGGGATGGGGTTGTCCTGGAGCCCTTCCGGCTGGAGCACAACCTGGCAGTCAGTAACCACGTCTTTCACCTGCGGCCAACCGTGCACCAGACGCTCATGTGGAGGTAAGCTCGGCCTCGCTGCCAGTGAGGGAGGAGTGGCAGGACACAGGCACTGCACTTAGATTTGCCAGGGGTTTTCACTTCCAAAATTGCAGCCTGGATAGGAAGAATGTCCTTTCAACTCGCAGGTACTCGAACCCGTCGTTTTCCAGAGACTACACGTTCTAAAGTGCTTCACAATATGTATTGCTGTCCTTGCTGATAGCTCACAGCATGCAGTGTCTGAAAAACCACTGCAACCATTGCATCCTTTCTGCTCTGGGTGGAACAGGAGTGAGGTTTCCCCTGGCCCACACCGCTACAAACTTCTATCTGGAAATCTGAAGTCCCAGGTGCTTTGTGACCTCTGAAACGTTAGATGCAAAAGTAGTTCTGCAGGGCTCTTAGAGTTTATGTTTAAATTAAACTGTGTGGAGTTATCTGATAAAGAAGAATAACCCACTTAAGAGTAAGGACCTGATTTAGAGGCTTGGTGAAATACTTCGGAAAGACAAGTGCTTAAATCCTCCAAACTTCAGAAGCTAACTTCCTAAATCCCCCTGTTCTCTGACTCCACAAGTAAGCACAGCTCAGAAATGTGAGCGCATAGCTTTCCTCATACAAAGGCTTCTGGTTTTCACTTAACAGTAAACTCTTATTTCCAGCACAGAGGAATATTTTTTCTTGGTGGTACTTTCCTGTATTTAATGTATAAGTGATTCCAGGGTATGTTTTGATTGCACCATGTTCATGGAAGGGCCTTAGATCAAATGACAATCAGAGCCTTATTATTTTTTTAAAATTTGTATATTTCCAAATACTACAGAATAATTTTGTCTCCTTGTTTGGTTTTTGTCAGAAAGTATCTCTGTGTTTATCCTGGCTGAGCCAGGATAAGCATTGCATTGTCTGAGCCTTTCTGTGTGCACTGTGGAGGCTGGTTAGTTGTTTGGGATATTGAATGGAGGTTGCGTACAGGTGTAGCTTCAGGTTTTGTTTTCCCTGTGAGGATCTTCTTCCCATTCACTGGAATCCACTGGAGACTTGTGTTTTCCTGGCGTGGAGAGTGCGAGGCGGGCAGAGAGATGTGCTCACTTCCCTGGCCCGGGACAGACTCTGTCTCTGAAAGCTGAGTCTTGATGCAGGAGTCCTTGCTACCACAGTGCCCCTGTGCCCTGAGGGAGCCTGGGGCTTGGGAGGGAAGGAGATTGCAGGCACACCACATCCAATAATTAACACCTAACTTTGAGGTCAGTTATTGCTTACTTGCATTTCATTATCGTGGAGTACTCGCAGCAGAGGGAGTTTTGGCAGTTATTTGCCAGTTCTTATTAATAAGTAATCACTACTGGGGATTGTGCTGGCTCATTCAGTAGATTTATAGTGCTGCACTGAGGCATGAGGCTGTTTCTTAATACCTGTTCTTTCTTTCCTCCTTCGCTTACCAAACACATAGCCTTTATTTAAACTTATTTTAATGAAGACTCATAGGTAAACTGTGCTCAGGTCTGCTGTTTTGGAAAGCCTGTTAATAGTGGAGAGAACGGATAGTCCTGTAATGAAGTAATTTCACGTTTAACTCAGGGCTGGATGGATGCCAGAAAAATGAATTAGTCACATGTGTGGATGGATTTGGGTTTTTATAGAGAATGGTGGAACTGAGCCAATTCTCAATATTTTTCTGCCAGTTAAAATATTCGGCGAAACCTCTCACGTGTACACACATAATGAATAGCGATGCAAATATTTTTCTCCCCATGGGAACTTTTCATGGTTACGAGAAACAGAAAGGTTGAAGGCAGGGAAAATGTCTCCTTGAAGCTGGTTCAGTCTTCACACTGCTGTGTTATTAATAATGTCCCATGGTGGAGACACTGTGTGCTGAGAACACGAGGCTCTCCTGAGGTCTGTCACCACCGTGACCCTCAGCAGGCCTGCTCACCTCATCTGCTTGGGTTTTACATCAGAGGTACCAAGCCTTGCTTCCCTCCAGGTTTGGATCACTGTGCTGTGCTCTCTTGAGGTGAGAAACAGTGGAACTTGCAGAATGAGCTTTCAGAAAATGGTTAGTAAAAGATTGAAAAAAAAGCGTGAAAAGACTTCATGTAGATGGATTATGTTGAAAGGTTGGGTAATCTGTATTCTGTAACTTCGTTTTTTAAAAAAATCCACATGTCGGTGTCCACTGCTTAATCGTGATGTTTTGAAATCCAGAAAAGATGACGCTGAGTCAGATTGAAGTCTTTGTAAGGAAAATGGCAGTTGGGGTGTTAATCTCCCGAATGAGCTGCTCCTCTTGGATCTTACAAAGATATCTTCTTTCAGGCAACATAGATTTTTCAGGAATGTAGAATTTAAAGTTTGAATAATAAACTTGGAGCTGTCTTTTGCTGTCGTGAACAGCAGAATTCTGACATTTCAGCTCAGTTTTCTGTGTTCTTTTAAATTTCTTCTTGAAACTGCTCATTTCTAACACAAGGTTAACATACATCTATGAAACTAAAGTCATAGTCCCTACTCACTTAATTTTTGATTAACTTAATCTCAGCCCTTTCATTTTTTGAAGGTGTTATAGAACTAATTTCTGAGGAGCTGAATAGTGAGTGGAAGTTATTATAGGGGAGATGAGAGGAATTCATGCCCTGAAAGAAGGTCTAAATTGGATAGATTTAGTCCACAGCCATGTTAATTTAGAATCACAGAAGCTGATTTTGGTGGGGGGTGAGATACAGGAGTAGTTTTATCTTAGCTGATTTACTGGTTCTAAGGCAGGATTAGCTGTACTTGTATTTTGTCTGACAGGCATTCATTCAAATGCTTCTTTAAGTGGTCTGAGGTAGTGAAGAATCCAGACTCCCAGCACAACCCACTGCAGCATATTGCTTTCTCATTCTTAAGTCCTAACACAGGAAGGACCTGCCTGGTGCTGACATTCTTCTTTCTGCAGGATGACTCCATGGTCTGGGTTTGCAAAGAGGTTTGAGATGTTTCCTTGAAAAGTCCTTTATAAGCGTAAAATATGAACAAGTCTGGGGCATGCTTGCATCATAAATTCATCATGACTTGCTTCTGTTCAGGGCTTTTATGAAGAAAGTATGTTATATCCTTAATGGCAATAATTCAAGAAAAATAATCTAATTGATCAAGAAAAATGTTCCTCACATAAACATCACCTCCCTCTGCAGTGTGAAAGCAAAGTTAAAGGAAGATTTATTGGTTGTTGTGCAGGTCTGACTTGGAACTGCAGTTTAAGTGCTATCACCATGAAGACAGACAAATGAACACAAACTGGCCAGCTTCAGTCCAGGTCAGCGTTAATGCAACCCCACTTACCATCGAACGTGGTGACAACAAGACATCTCATAAACCTCTGCACCTCAAGCACGTCTGCCAGCCAGGGAGAAACACGATTCAGATTACAGTCACAGCGTGTTGTTGCGTAAGTACACCGAGCTCAGGGCTGCAGCTGCTGATGCTGAGTCTGCTATTTAGAGCAGTTTGCAAATGTTGCCTTTGCTGAAAGAACTTTACTTTCATTTTTTTCCCATGCCTTTTTCTGGTAAGGTCTTTACTTAATGATGTTGACACAGTCAGAGTGCTAATATGGAAATTTTTGCTGCTTAATTGTTGCAGAATGTAGTGGCGTCCTTCCAATGTCTCTGACAAGGTTCTAGGGGAGGAAGGGAGTTTTATCTCCTACCTTCTCATGTGTGCCTGTGTAACAAGGTGGCTGAAGTCTGTTGGTGTACATTATTGCGATGAAGACTGTTGATGATACTAACTCCATTTACACAGTGTATTAAACGGTCTTTGGTTTGTCATGAAAAATCAACATTGTAATCGTAGATGCTGGTGATGATTTTTCAAATACCTTTTCAGATCAAAAACTCGTATTCAAAGATGTTCAGCTTTCCCCTTTCTCCTTTTCCATGGGTTAGTTACTCTCAGGGATGAGTACTGTCTTTTTAATGCAGACCACTCTGCAAATCCAGTCTGAGCTTCTGACTGTTCTCTTGTCACTGACAATAAAGCAAGCTGCTAGCTCTCACAAGGTCACAGTGTGAGGCACTTTGACAAGATGCCATCCACCCATTTTGCTTTACTTCACACGGATGTTTCCCTGCATAATGTCATTTATCTGGTGGCTAAGAGCAGGGGGCAGCATCCTGTGAATCCACAACGAGCTCTGTCTTGGGAAAGAAGATTCAGCTGATTCCAGGCACATTAGTTGCAAATTGGTTTTGCAACTTCCAGGTAGTCTGAGGGGAGGCAGGTAGGCTAGACTGTGTCAGACAGTCCAGGGTTTTAAAAATAAACCCTGATGTCAGAGATTAATATGTCAACTGTATGTATACTGAATATTGAGGAGGGAGAAAATACAGAAAATCCTTGCTTTTTAACAGCCTTTGTATACATTAAGCATGGAGCAACTGCACAGTGTGCAGAATATCCATAAGGGAGCCTGTGAGCTCAGCAGAGCAGAACCAGCTTTTATGTTTAAGCCTCAGGCTCTCACAGAAACCAAGGGTCCAAGGGAAGAGTGGAGAGTGCATTTAACATGTGTGTTTGGTTCTCCTCCTAACAAAATGTGTTTCCTTGCAGTCACACTTGTTCGTGTTGCAGTTGGTGCACCGGCCATCGGTTCGCTCCGTACTTCAAGGTCTACTAAAGAAACGCCTCCTCCCAGCAGAACATTGTATCACTAAGAGTGAGTTTGCATTTTGTGTGGGTGATGACTTTCTAGAATGCCTATGCTCAGTTGTGATAAGCTATCTCTACACCAGATTTACTTGTTTATTGATAACCTTAAGCTGTACTTAAAGAATTTGCAGAGCATGATGTGGGTAGATAAATCCCTGGTATCCTGAAATGTTAATGTCTATTTGGGTGGAGGTAGCAAAGTTTCAAGGACACAGGCGTACTTCCTAAAGAGGACTGTCCTATTCCAGGAGCGTCTCTCTGGCTTTTCCCCTGTATTTGTTTTTGACTCACCAGTAAAGAAAGATTAATTCTTTATTTATCTAAGGCTGCGTTTGGTGCTTGTGTGACACTTAATTTGATTAAGAACATAGCTGATATGCATATGTGATGGTTTTTCTGTTCAGGAGAATGTTCTAAATTACACAGAAGACACTTATGTGGGTATATTGTTCATTCAGTTGTCCCTTAAATGTTGAACTCATTTCCTTAATCTTGAAGAAATTTCAGATTTCTGTGTTAGAACTTACAATACACTTGTGCTTTCTCACATCTATACCCACCTTCTTCCTGAACAGTCAAGAGGAACTTCAGCAGTGTAGCAGCTTCCTCTGGCAATGCAACACTAAATGGGGAGGATGGAGTAGAGCAGACTGCCATTAAAGTGTCTCTGAAGTGTCCGATCACATTCCGGCGGATCCAGCTCCCGGCCAGGGGTCACGACTGCAAGCACGTCCAAGTGAGTGGGTGCCAGTGCCTGGCAGGGTTCCCTCAGCCATTGTTGTTACAGCACCTTCAGCCTGGTTATCATATCAGAGCACCTAATAAATACATGGCATTTACCTCTGTAAGCCTCAATAGTTGGCTGCCTATATGTAGAGGGGAAAAGTAAAAGGTTTGGTTTAGTTTTCAGTGCTAGGAGGCTTTTTTCATGTCACTTTTACTTTTGTCTAACTGCTTCATTTAATACAGAATTTTCCTTTTGTTTCCTTTTGTTTTTTCTGGTTTGTTTTTTTCCTTTTTTGTTTCCTTCTGATACCTAGTGCTTTGATCTGGAATCTTACTTGCAACTGAACTGTGAAAGAGGAACTTGGCGGTGTCCAGTATGCAAGTAAGTGCAACCATACTACATAAAATGCAGTTGTACACAATTTGACCAAATTCAGATCAAGGGGAGAAGAAGGAAGTTCTAGGACGTAAGGTTATGTATCACATTTACTTAAAGAGCATAAAGTCCAGTGAGAATTTCTGCAATATTTTACCACCCTGGATTATTAGAAATTTAAAAACATATAACAAGATATTTTCTCACAAGATTTCATTACAGAGCATGAATGGATTGTGTAGGGTTCAAAAGATGCTCAAATATTTACATTGATAAGGTATATATCTACAATCCAGAATAAGGCTAATTTTTAAAAAAGTAAAAAATTTCCAAGGAGCAATAGCTGGAATTGTTGCTTAGAGGAAAAGAGGGATGGATACCATGCCATAATTTCAAGCTAATGTTTTGACCAAAGAGTTAGTGTACTGCAGAAAAAAAAATGGAAGAAAAAGTTGCAAGTTGCAACTACTGTCCATCCTCGCATTTAACCGGGCAGAAAAAACAGGAGGCCAGTTCAGTGTCTGTAACCTCCTGTGCTCAGTGCACAGGGTTGGGAGCGTGTTCCAGCCTCAGCTGAGGAGCCCAGGGCCCTTTAGCTCCAGCAGCTGTGGCTGTAACAGCTGGGCCTGGGCCAGCACAAGTCTCCAGTTGGGTCCTTGCTCTGCCAGCCAGTGCCAGGTACAAAGAGCAGTGGGGACTGTCCATTCTGCAGACATGGCAGGCTGGACACGACCTTGTTTCCATTACTGTCCATGGTTGATCCATGACCTAACGCACAAGTGCTTTCTCCAAACTGCCCAAATCTTTTCTGTCTTCTACGTTTGCCTAAAAATATCACAAGAGTTGGATATCTTGCTTTCTTAATTCATGTATTCATGCATCTAGGCTGAATTTTTGTCCTGTGTCTCTGAGCATGAGCACCTGCATTCAGATCTAAGTGCCTACATAGCTAAATCATTTCCGGTGTTGTTTTGTTCTGTCCCCATCTGTGCCAATCTTAAGTAGGATAGCTGTAATATGTAGTTGCTTTGAAGCCATAGTACTGTGGAGCTCAAAAAAAGAGAAAGATCTAATTAAAAAAGAATAGTGCTAACTGATGTTCACAGGAGAGATCTGCTATGTTTGAAAATACTTCAAATTTGCAATGTATTTCACTAACAAAAATTACTTAAAGAATGTGAACAGCTTGCGGACACACACGAGTAGATGTATCCTTATTTCATGTGTTTGATGTAAATATCCTGGTAATGTAGATGTAGAACTAAAACTGTTTGCCCCAAATCATTCTTTCCCTAGCAATATTCTAACGTGAAGTTTGTTTTGTTTTTTACTTTTTAGTAAAACTGCTCTCTTGGAGGGCTTGGAGGTTGACCAGTATATGTGGGGTATTCTGAACGCTATACAAAAGTAAGTGATCTCCCTCCTGATATCCAAGACTAAGCAACTAGGAAATATGGTAATGAGTACTGAGATAGTCACACCAAAATAGATCTTGGTGATTGAACTTGAATGGTCTATTGCGTGACACCTTGGTGGAGCAGGTGATAGAGTGAATCGGTTTCCATCTTCTTTGTAGATATTATTTGGGCTGTCTCTTAATGGCAGCCTCACCACTGAAGCAGAGGGAAGAGCCAGAATGGAGGATTAAATGCTTTCTTGTATTTATAAGAAGTCCCTCTGATTCAGAGGTGGCAAACCACATCAATATGTTTCGATTTCATTCTGTGGATAAACACATTGTGCTTTCAGCACACTCTTGAGAAGTAAAAGTTCTTAACTTTGTATTACACCAGAGCATTTTAGAACATTGGTTACCATGCAGATTCTTATGGAAACTTCAGTGGAATTGATTTAAAAAACTCAACTGATACACTAAATTTTTACATTATTTTACAGCTCCGAGTTTGAAGAAGTTACCATTGATCCAACTTGCAGTTGGAGGCCGGTCCCTATAAAGTCAGATATTCACATCAAAGATGACCCAGATGGCATTCCCTCAAAAAGATTTAAGACCATGAGTCCCAGCCAGATGATCATGCCAAACGTAATGGAGATGATTGCAGCTTTGGGTCCTGGCCCGTCACCATACCCATCCCTACCCCCTCCTCCAGGAGGCAACAACTCCACTGAATATGGTAACCAAGGTTAGTTCTACAGCTTTGTGCACCCAGCTGCTCACCCTCACACTCAGTGGCTGTCAGCCTTGTGATTCAGGTGTGTCAGTGCATCTTCTCAGAGTGGTGCATGAGGAGAGCAATTTGTATGGCTGCAATTCTGAAACCCTGAGTAAGCCTTTTCAGTTAATGTTCATCTGTTCAATGGAGTGTATATTTTAGTGAGCATTATATTTTTGTAAAACATTGTAGTGTTTAGTTATTTTACTTAATATTTTAATTATTTGGTGCTTGTCATATTCATAGTCATGCAGCCCTCCCTGAATCAAGAAACATTCTACGTTACCTTCTATGTTCATGGCCTGCCATAATAGACACATTTCTGCATTTTTTTTCTGTGCATTTTCCTTCTGTTCCACTCTCAAGTGAAAACATCTAGTACTACATAAGTAGAAAACCTGACCCATTAACCCTGATGCTTGGGCCACTAGGTTAACTTGTGGCCAGGTGAGTGGCCACCAGAAAAGGGACGACTTTTAAAGACTTTTAGCTGCTTTGCAAACACCTTTGCATTAGAAAATTACTTTTGAGTTCCTCTGCCCATGTGCTACCAGATTGAGGAACAGGGAACTAAATACAGGCAATGGAGATAGGTTTTCAAATTACTGGTATGTTGTGAATAACTCAATTATGGTGACAATTCTGAAAACACGAAACCAGAGACTGTTTCTTTTGCAAGTAACATGATATGAGTCAGTTCAGCTCTGGGAAAAGACCAACTGTTCACACTATCAGAATCCCCAAATTGATTACAAGGTGATACATGTGCTTTTTGCAGGCGTTGAAGAAAAACATAGATTGCGTGCAAAATACGGTTAATTTGCTCCAGTGACTGCAAAACTGATGACAGATGATAAAACTTATAAGGTTTTCAAACAGATGAATGATTACTATGGCAAAGCCAAGAGCACTGAATCACATTTTTTTCCCTCTTTTAGTAGGAGTGAGTGCAGTCAGAGCCTGAGAACAGAGCTGTCTATTCTTCAGCATATTTCCAGCTCATAGGAGCAGGCAAAATAGCCACGTCACGTGTGGGGTTTAGGCTTTGTGTGAGCATTGCTGCCTAGACTGTTACTTTGCTGCCTTCCCCTATGGGTCCTGTAGCAGAGGCAGTCACTGCCCCTTGGAACCCTGAGTCACCACTGGCAGGTGAAACCCACGCTCTCCTATTTGCCCTGCAATGGGGATGTCAGCGCAGAGCACCAGGTTATCCTGAATGTCTGACAGGTCTCTCCCTCAGCACTACTCTTGCTGCAGAGAGGGGCTTGCTGCTGCATGGCTGTAACTCCCTGGGCACGCTGCCTCAGGTCTTTATTCTCCATCAATACATGCACTGAAACTTAGTGATTGCAATTACATAATGTCCTCTGATTAACAGTTCTTTAGAGCAAAGTAGTAGTAGTACTGCTACTGTGGTTTATGTTTGTTTATTTCAGTTTGCCGGGAAGCATACTGAGGTTTAATTTGCAAACATAACAAATATTCAGTACTACAAGACCACATTCCAGCTGCCTGCTAATTAATTATTCCTGATGCAAGGCAAGACTAGCTATGTTCTGTGAGACTCAGCCAGTTTGCAGATTAACAAAATGAGAATTAGTAAGACTCTGCAGTATTTACATGATAGATCAAAGTCCTGACGTCTTTGAGAAGTACTCTTACATGGCTAATGACTACTATTCCTTCAAGATTAAACTTCTGCTTGTGAAGCTGTGCTAAAAAGCAAATGATGCAACTACTTCAGTTTGTCAAACTCACTTCTTGAGCTGAATATTTAAAACTGCTGTACTTCAGCTGACAAACTGCAGGCTCTCTGTGCAAGCTCCAAAGCTATTCTGTTATTTTAGAGCTCAGTATCATGCAGTTCACTTGCTTGTATGAAATAGGTGAATGGTTTTAGTTCATTTTTTCTGCTGTTCACAGCAAATAAACCACTAGAGCTGATATCTGAGTTGGGAGTGTTAAGAGAGAAATCTTGACAAAAAATATGAGGAGTAAAATCCTTGTACTGCGATACCTGCTTGCTTTAGAATTTGGATGAAGATCCCTGGCCTGAGGTGGGCTGGATCCATATGGACAGTGGTCATACAGTACTTGTCCTGCAGAGCAGCAGGGCACTCCAGGCCTGCTTCAAGATCTGTGCGTAAGTCCAGTCAGTCAAGTGAATTTTTTAAGTTTTGTGGGAGCCCCAATTAGATATGAACACATCTTCTATGCCTTTCATGAAGGGGTCGAATAGATGCTGTGCTGTGAACTGGTATTGTGGCATCTTCCAGATTAATTTCTGTCAATTACTTTCATCAGAAGCTGAAGCAATGCTACAATCTTACTGAATGGATAGAAGCACAGACATAAATAACACAGGTGTCCTATAAATAATCTGGGACTTGGGCAGTCAGTCTCAGTTACACTGAGATGTTTCCAGATACAACTATCCCATAGAATTTAATATCCTGTTTACTTCTGGGCATGGTTAAGTTTATGTGGTGACTTGGCAGTAGTGTTTCAAAATGTCAGCAGTTTTCAATTAGTTCCAACACATAAATGAATTATTGCAGCAGCCAAGTGCCCGGTCCCCACTCGCTCAGCACTGGGGGGACAGTGTTGTCAAATCAGTGTCACAGCTCCCTGTGCTGTGCAGGGAGGGTGTCACATCCCACAGCTCCTGCAAGATACTGGGAGAGACCAAGGTTGGAAACAAATCACATCTGTTTCTCTTTCAGGCAACAGTTACCAAGGTCATGGCAATTTTGACTTCCCGCATGGGAATCCTGGTGGCACATCTATGAATGACTTCATGCATGGGCCACAGCTGTCACATCCCCCAGACATGCCGAGCAGCATGGCAGCTCTCGACAAACCTCTCAGTCACCCCATGCAGGAATCTGTAAGTAACAGTGCTGGGCACCTAGATTCTGGCTTGTGGGGGTAAGGAGCTCTCATCCAGGTGATGGACTTACCTTTATGAATTGCTTTTACTTCTTGTGGGTTCCTCACTTGGGAAGTTGGTGAAGCAGAGTAGTCTTGAGAAGTGCTGGAAATGCCATTTCTCATTTCTGGCCATTTTGAGTTTTTGGAGAAGCATTTCTGTACTTTTTGAATTGCCATTTAAGCTTGTTTATCTGAAAGAAAGAACCTGGCTCAGTCTGCTTGTATTAATCATTGTGCTTTGCTCTGACACATGAAAAAAAAAAAGTACTTCATTCCCTAGGCCAGCAGGACTGTGAATATCCATCTCCAAGGGACAGCTTGTTAAAGCAAGATATTGGATGACTTCAGAGCAGGGACAATATCTTCCCTGGCTTCTTCTCTGAGGGCAAAATTTGCATCAAAGCATTTTGAGGGGGAATTCTACTCAAGTAGCATGAAAGGCACTTTTAAACTTTCAGTAATAGGACAGGCCTGCAGATTTCAAGGAGAGAAACTGCCACAGGTCTGAAAATATCAATGTAAGAGACTGAAAAATAGAGGTTCCTCAGGTCTCAGATGGTGAGGCAGAACTGTGCATTGGAAAAGCAGCTTGCTCAGAGCATTGAGTTTTCTGTACAGAACTTTATATATCTCCAGAAAATGCAGTACTGCAGCAACTAGGTGATAGAAAGCTACCAGCAGCATTTAGCTCTTAGGCATGGTTAGTCATCTATTTTAACTCTGTGTGTGGGGTGTGTATACATCCTTTTATGTTCATTTAAGTTGCAGGGCAGGGGGTTTAAAGTGTGCTGTTACTGCATAAGAAGGATGTTTAACTTGACAAGTCATATGTGCTGTGTCTTTAGTGAATCCTAGAAAGTACAATTTCAGAATGTAATGAGGAAACGTGGTAGCAGATGCTCAGCAAAAGCCTACTCAGTCCATGTCTCCTCTAGCTGGCAGTGGGTTTTCCAAGGAGGGTGGTGAGAAATAGAAGAGTGGAGGAAGAGTTCTTCATATAGTTTGGAGAGAGCCCAAGTACCAAGACTCTCTGCAAAGGGAAGAGTCCAGAAACTGGAATGACTTTGCCACTTTACAGGCTGATAAATGAGGACAAACATGCTGTAAATGTAATTTTTTATTGGCAGATTCCACATACACAGCTTAGAGTGGTCAGAATTCCCTGCATGAGAATCAACCATGCAGTATTAAAATGCTGTAGTGAGAGGAAATAATACAAGCCTGAACCACTCACAGCTGCTTTCTTTTGAATCAAAGTCACAGGGAATTATTCTTTGCTTCCCACTACCTGACACCTACCTCTTGATTTCATCAGTTAACAGCTATGCCTTTGCTGTAGTAATTGCCCTGGTGAAATTCCTGAAGTGGCAGGATATGAAGCAGTTCAATATAAAAGTGAAGAATTTGTAGCTTTCTGAAAATGGGACTGTTTACATATAGCAGAGGTGAAAGATTCTCAAGGCTGTGCATGTTCCAGAGCTGTGAGAGTGTATCTAGGCAAATGTTAATGAACTTCCAGTTCTGTGGGCCAATCTGTAGCAAATCTAGTACTTGCTCATGATAGCTGGCAATTAAAGTAAAATCTTTGCTTCACTTCTCCCTCATCTACCATGATACTCAAGCAATACTATTTGGGAATAGGAAGCAGTGCTAAAGCAGATTCCTACGTTATGTCAATGGCTGGTTTTCTGTAATGAGGATCAGTTTTCAGGTCTTTTGGGAGAGGAGAATTAGATTAACCTTGTCAATGTGGTTGTGCAGTCTTCAGTCCACATTTGAGGACTCTGAGTGCTCCCACACAGCCTTTTCAGTGTTACAAAATCTCTGCTTTCCTCTTTCTCTCTTACCCTCTCTCTTTTGTTCTTTTCTCTCAAAATGAACTGTTTGTCTGCAGCAGACACTCAAGAAAGACATCTTTAAAATCACTGCTTTCAGAGAAATACATGCCTTTAACACATTCCTAAATTGTGTAGTTGCATGTCTTTGGAGAGACACTTGATGCTAAAACAACAATAAACAAACTGTGTGACTGAACCAAGGTTTTAAGATGTTGCCTGTGCTCTTCTCTGGCTTTCTGTCTTTCCTTTTTACACAGTTAGCAGGTTTTTGTAGTTTGCACATACTGTTCACTTTGGCCATTTACAAGGTGAGTGGGGACTGGATGTTCAGTCCTTTTAGACCTGAGATCTCTCTTGCTGGAGCTGAATGCTGGTGAGGAAGTTCTTGGCATTCCTATTTTGAAGATTTATGTGGTGGCCCTTACACAGTGGTAGGCAGAGAAAGTTGATCCCTGCAGACATACTCTGTAGGTCACTCCAGGAAATGCAAGTATTTGCCCAGTGTGGGTAGGGCTGGGTAACCAGAGATGAATCAATCAGAATTTCCTTCCCTCAACACTGCTGTTCCACTCCTATGGAAGAAGAAAAAAATCAGGACCTGAAACATGACCAGAAGTAATACCTCTTCACCAGCAAAGAGTGTTGTGAGAGCTATGGAACAGATGCTACATTACAAGGTTGCTACAGAACAGCTGCCACAATCATATCATGTTTGTTTTCAGCAATTGTAAACAAGTTTTAGACAAAGGAGAATTCAGTTAGCTCTAGTTTAGTGCTTCTTACAGACAGTGTAAGGAGTGACTGAGCAATGGATGATGACACCATAGGTTCATAAGCACAGAGAGGTGATATGAGCTGGTACTACTGTAAAAAGTCATTTCTCTTGTTTCTATTTTCACTTTTCCTCCCTCTCACACCAGCAAAAGGGTTACTGCAGCCGTGAAGTGATCTGGACCCAGGTACTGATGTGATTGGAAACTAATTCAGGGGCAGGGTGGGGAAATTCAGTGCATGTCTGCAAGGTTACACCTTGCAGATGTGGCAAAGGATGGGAAAAGTGGCCAAGAACATCAGCAGGGTAGGCAGGATGGCATCTTTTAATAGTTTTGGTAGCTAGCACAGCAGAAGAGTTGGTAAAACTGTGACCCTGGTAATGGAGAGAGATATAAACCGTTGACTTAACCTGGTGATTTTTTCCCCCCACTAATAATTTTCTTCAGAGACAGAAGGAATATTGCTGTGCAGCTGGCAAGCCCTGTTGCTCCAGAGCTGTACATCTCAGCACTCCTAGAGGTCACTGTTGGGCTGTAGAGTTGTGTCGTTCTGTGCTATTAAACTGAAGATGTAGTTGTCTGCTATAAGCTTTTCTTTTATGGTCTGTAAATGCTTTAAGAGTGCCAAAGCTTATGCCTCTAAAAACAACTCTGGAATTATTTTGCCATGCACGCAAAGGTAACTTTGTTAGACTATGTATTCATAGTGCAGGTCAGTGCTTTCAGAATAAAATGGTGGGGAGTTGCAGGTGCAAGCTAAACATCCTCAAAGTGTGCTGCTTACAATGTGTTTGCACTGTGGCAAACTTTATCATTAGTTAGCTGAATGCAAATAAAAAATGTTGCCATCCTGAGCATTTTGCTCTCTCACTGGGAGGCTGGTGGAGCCAGTGGCCTAAGTCGGATGGATTTGGAATCTGCAATGGCTCTTCAAAGAATATGGCGCCCCTCATTCTTACAGTAAACAATTAGTCCCTATACACCCATTGGCTAAGGACCCAAGTGACTGTATTATCAACTAAATGTATGTTTAAATCCTTGCCTCTATAAACACAATGTAGAATTTCTAACCTGCTTATTTGTTTTGAAATCTGTCTAAGAGCATACAAATGCCTCTCCTGGTTAAAATAATTACTTGTATAAACATGCCAGCATAACCCTTGCTTTATGCATTCAGGGATAAGCTTAAGAGATTCTTCAATATAATCCTGTTTGGTTTTAGTTTTGGGTTTTCTCTGGAAACTGGTTTCCCACATTAACAACACTGTCATAAATTGCTTTTTACTTTTTGTTATTATTAAGATTTCTAATTTCCACACTTTCTGTTGCACATGTCCCCAGTGAGTGAGGAAGGAAACAGTACCATTAAGACAGACATCTACTTATACTTGGTCTTCTGCAAAGTTTTTGGGCTGCAAATTCTTTTTCATTAAAGTGTGATCTGTGGGCAGCTTTTGTACAAACGTACCCCTACGGTAACAACAATGTTAGAGAATGTTTTTTGAGTAGTCAAACTGTGACCCCACTGGTGAGATGTATATCAGTGCTTTTTACCAGTTAATTTAAACTCTCGTATGGGATAGAAAGCCAAATACCATGCAGGTAGAATCATTTCCACAAACCTTCGTAATACCAAAGTATTGAAAAGGACCTCCATGCAGCTGAGTGTGACTGTCCCAGTGGATCAGTATTCAAGTTTCAATTTTCCTAAGAGTGGTGAAAAGTATTTTTTGAAATACTTGTTTCTCTAATTTTTTTTAATGGGAATATTTCAATTAAGTTTTGTAATAACCTACCTTTGCTTTCCGAAGCTGAAGGCTGAGGTTAAGATAACTGCAGTTTATGTGATATGAAAGGGTGAATACTGACATAGCATTTTGCTGGTTTCTGTTGGCTTGGCTGGATGAATTTCATGCTGTTGTTGTATGTATTTGTTCTTTTATTTCAGCTTCACTTTGTCCAATATGTAGCATTCCTCAAAAAATGTTTACATTTTTTGTTTCTCCATATACCCAATTAACATGAGATATCTGATTCTGAAGCATCCAGACACTTCTTTGTCATGGCACCAAGGTCAAGTCCCAGAGAATCCACCAGCATTAAAAGTGACATGCAGCAGAAGGAAGAATTGGGCTTGTGCATTTTTATTGCTTCTCTGTCATGTGAGAAAGACTTTTCCCCTATTCAGTAATAGGGTTAGGAAGACGCATGTGGATTGGTAGTTTATTCCCCACAGAAAACATAAAAAAACACTAAGCTCTTGCTAGACAACTCATCCAGAGCATGAATACAAAGCAGAGCATGATCATTGGCTTAGTTTAAGCTAAGGCAGTGTACTTTGCAGTCAGCAGTGTGAGCCACCCACAGCAGCTCGGCTCATGGTGGGGAATGTGCTTCCTGAGCTGCCTTGGTGCTGTCAGAACCCAGGAATATCAGCAAGGAAAACCTTCAGCCTTTAACAGGGGTGTTGCATTCTGACAAGAAGAGGAGGGAAGGAGTGGGGAAGAGCTGGTTTGCAAAATGTTTGTAATGAGCTGAAACAGGAATAGGCTGCGGTGTCAGGAAGCTACCAAATAGGGGAGCTGAGCAGAAATGATGCATTTTCTCAGTTAATGAGTTTCCTGGCATAGGGATCATTCAACAAATTCTCCATTCATTCATAACGTTTTTAGGGCAAAAGCATCTGCCTTGCTAGTGCTGAGCAGCACCCATAAGCCTCCTTTCCTCCTCTCTGTGGTGCATTGTTTTGCATCTTCATACACAGTTTTCCACATTACAAGGAAGCAAAGCAACAGCACAAGTCCAATGTGTTTTTTCCCCTTGCAGACAACCTTCAAAAAGCTGAAACGCTTCCTCCAGCATTGGGATATGGAGTTTTCCAATGGCGCTTTTTTATTTCTCTCTTTTTTTGTTGTTTGTTGATTGGTTTTGTTGGGGTTTTTTGTCGTGCGTGTCGTTTTTTTAGTTTATTTCGTTTTATAACATGCAGTTACAGAGTCAGGCACCGCGAGCACTGTACCTTGTGGCCTCACTTTCTTTTCCTGCTTTTTTCCTCCTCCGCAGATCCCTCATCCCGGCAGCACTGATCAGTCCCA
Organism: Hylia prasina; assembly: GCA_013397195.1. NCBI lineage: Eukaryota > Metazoa > Chordata > Aves > Passeriformes > Sylviidae > Hylia > Hylia prasina. Next base: position 40,579 of record VYXD01001138.1, on the reverse strand, counting down.
TACTTCCATGCAGCAAGGTTTGCACGTCCCTCACCCCAGCAGCCAGTCAGGGCAGCCATTACATCACAGCGGGCCTCCTACCCAGCAGTCCCGGCAGCCACCCCCGGCCGCTTCTAGCAACCATCCACACAGTGACCTGACCTTTAACCCCTCCTCAGCCTTAGAGGGTCAGGCTGGTGGACAGGGAGCACCCGACATGCCGGAGCCCTCGCTGGATGTAAGTCTGTGTCATACTCTCATCTGCCTGCCATGGCGTGTGCTTCGCATCGCGCGGGAGGGCGGGGAGGGCAGGGGACGGGACCCGCTTCCACAGCACATGCCATCCTTTCATGCTTTGGTACATGGGCGCAGGTGCTGCAGCCAAGGTGACAGGGCACGCCTGACCTGCTGGGAGAATGGACGTTCCGGCTGGAGCGGCTGCGTGGTGTGTGAGCCATAAGCCTCTTCCTAGCGCCAGGGCAGGCGTTTCTTTAGGCAGCAGCTCAGGCTGGGAGCCACGTTCTCCTTTCCTGCCTCGGCACTGGTTGGGCTGTGCTCTCCTAGACCCTGGAGCTGTCGCAGTGCCTGGATAGGAGCAGGCACACAGCTGTGTGTGGCTCTGACTGTGGCCTTGCTGTGCCAGGCAAGCTGTGTGCTGAGCCCTGGCCCACTCTGTGACACTGTCCCTGCTCCCTGCAGCCAGAAACAGTCTGTGCCCTTCCATTCCTGCTCTTTTGGTTGGCTCAGCAGCACAAGTTCCTCCTCCAGTACACCACACAGGGAAGTAAACAACGAGGACATTTTCTGCCTCCTTAGCCACCATGGGAGGCAGCTTACAACTAAACAAAGTCTAGTTTTAAGGCCAAAAGTAGTCTTCCGTCTCTTAACATCGATTCAGTGGAGTTGGAAGTTACTTATTTGAGGTATATCTCTCTGGTTAGCCATCTACCTCCCAAAATATAAATCCCCAGCACTAGGATTGGATTTTTGTTTGAGTCATGCATTCCTGTATGTGTATCTTCTGTCTCTTCCAAAGTCTGCTGCTGCTGTTAATTTTCTTAGAGATATGTTTGCTTCTGTGCCTTGGATTTATATCTGTATTTGCTGTTGCTGTATACTTGCATCTCCCCTGTCACACAGGAGCACTGGGCTGGCAGGTAGCCTCACAGGGGAGGGAAGGGGCTAGGGGACAGATAGAGGCTTCAGGATGCTGCAGGAACAGTGATCAGTGAGGCAACTTGTGATATTTCACACAATATGGTTGTGTGCATGTCCTTTGGGAACAATAGTTCATGTGGCAGTTGGAGTTCTGAACCTTTAAGGACCCTGTCTGAGCAGTACTAAAAGGTGAAATAAAAATGTCTCTTTTTTTCTTCTAATATTTAAGAAACATACAGTACTTTGTTATGTATGGGTCAGGCACCCATTCCTTGGTGAGAAGCAGAGTACAATAATCTGTACACTTACCACAGTACTGTGGTAGAACATTGATGAAGGATTGCTGGTTTCTTAATGGGAGGCAGGTGCTATACAGTGTGGGAAATAAACTTACTGGAAATACCTGACATCCAGATCAGATGGATTATTTTAATGGGTGTGTTGTGGAACCCAGCTGAATAAACTCCCATGCAGCAAAGCAAACAGGGCACTGTATGATGGGCAACTTGGCCCAATCCCTACTGACACAGTCACGGAATTCAGTGAGGTGCAGTCTAAGGTTTACCCTGGGTTAAAGAATCCACCTCATATAGATGCAGACACAGAAAAACAGGGGATGTCTGCACGGGTACTTCAGGCAGCAGAGGCTCAAGACTGAAATCACTGGTTAGGTCTCTCAATTTGCAGTTCAGGAGCACAGGGTACAATTCTCCAAACCACCTAAATCTGGCACATTTCTGTAGCTCCTGTCCCCATCACCTCCTCGCAGGCCCTGCCACTCCTCTCTCTTTTGTCCCTGCTCCAGCACAGCACTCTCAGCTCCCAGCAAGTCCTGCCTGAGATCTCTGGTTTTCAAACCAGTGAGGCAGGAGGCTGGCTCTGCTGCCTGACCCCTCTGACTGAGGGAAGCTGAGATCACCCTCACAACTGAGAGGACTTCACATATACTGAGCATGTTGTTTAAAACTTCCACTTTTCTTTAAAAAGCTTTTTAAAAAATCCCCTATATACAAGAATGAGTCCCAGTGACGATTTAAATTTTTACGAATGAGTTGTAAAACTGTACAACTAATTCAATATTTTTTTTATTTCAGCACACTTGGTGGGGCTGCCATTCTCTTTTGGACTTTTGTGGTTTTTTTTATTAAGTACTCAAAAAAAATTATGATAGAAGGTGAAGTACATTTAAAAGTCTCATATTTCCAGCACTATGACAACAGCATTTTTACCATTAATAAAATGAGGTGGTAGTTTAAGAAAGATTCCTTCTGGGAGATTCTGTTTATGTAAAGTTGACATTGCATTTTTTCAAAATACTTAGAAAGCAATGAACTTTTTTCTGCATTTCATGTTTAGCTTATGGAAAAATTTGTTCATCCATGTAATGTTGGAAGATGAAGTTTCGTTTGCACAAGAGTAATAGAAGCACATAAATACAGTATTTATTTGTTAAATGTAAAGCAGTCAAGCTTTTGGTTTTGTAATATTTGAAAACATAGAACAACTTAAAATTAATTTCTTGTACCTACTATTAAGTTTGTTAAAACAGTCCATATTTTTCCATCTTTACCACAATACAGAACATAAAAGAGTTTTATTACAAACTGTTCCCTGCAATTTTTTATATAGGACACTTTTATATTTGCCTAGAAAAGGTCAAGATGCATTACAGAGCAGAAGACGTTGCCTCATGCACAACCCCAGGAGTTACAATGTGCTTGTCATCTGTCAGATTAAAAATAATGTGTTGGGATGGTTTGAAAAACAACATTTTATACTTGGAATACAGTATTAATGGAAATGCAAACTAAAGCCCCATAGCTATTCATTTTGATACTTTAAAGCTCTGTCATATTAGGGTATCTTCTGCTGGATGGAGTGTTACACCTGTGACCCTTTAAAATGTCTGGAATTGCATGTAATGCTGTAGTCAAGTAAGTATTTCCAACCACTGTAAATTCCTGCCACAGAAAGGAGAAGGACCTGCCCAGCTGCCTTGCCACTTCCTCTCTCCATACTTCTCCTCAGTTCTTTTTTTCCACTTTCCCTGATTTGTTGGTTGCTTTAACCCTGGGTGAGTTTCTTGCTCCAGGTCACTGTCCCAGAGCTTAGATCAGTGCACTGAGGAGTTACTGAGGGTGAGGAAAGGAGAGGCTACGTCCTTCTGTAGAGCTGCAGGCTTTGGGTGGCCATCAAACTGATGTGTGAGAGCCAGACCAGCCTTCTCTGACCTACCTTAAAGCTCAAATATGGATTACTCAAACTGCATGTTTCAAGTGTCTATGCAGTGTTGTGTAGGAAACATCCATAATAAGCATTTATCCAGAAGTTTTTGTCAGCATCACGAGCCCGGCAATATGATGGGGAGGTGGATTGAGAAACCCTAACGGAGATGATACTGTAATTCACAGGTGAAAACTGGGTCACAGAGACTTTCACAAGCAAGTGGATACTGCATCATCTGAGGGTGTTAGACTTGTGACACTGCCTTCTGTTTTATTTGGATGTATTTTTACAAAAACCAGATTCCAGGAATGTGTGGTGTTTAATCCCTTTTTTTCCTCAGTTGTGTTTCTGTTACCTGTAATTTTTCTTCTATCTTTGTATTTTATAGCTGCTTCCAGAACTCACAAATCCAGATGAGCTGCTTTCATACCTGGATCCTCCTGATTTGCCAAGCAATAGCAATGATGACCTTCTGTCTCTCTTTGAGAACAACTGAAACCATATGTATTCTCCCATCCTTTTCACTTGTTCACACGTGTGTGGCTGCACAGCGAGGAATCTTAACACTCCTTTTCCACAAGAGAAGAAAAAAAATCTCACAACTTGATCCAATGGTGCACTCCCTGCTTTCTTCATCTCAGAACTGCTTTTGTTAGCTTCAAAGACTGCGAAAGTGACGGGAGAAAATCATACAAAAGTTATATAAATGCAGTAATCTCCGAGTCTGCCATGCTACATGTGACAAAGAAGCATAGACAGTTGTGCAGCTATTGGAAACCCCATTTGGTGTTCATCCTCTAGAGAGAGAGTGCCGTGATAAACATAGTGTGAAGTATCTTGGCAAAACCGAATCTTGGCAAGGGAAGAAAAATCAACAGAATGGAACTGTCTTTAATTGACCCGTCTCAGAGTGTCTTTACAATGCTTGTTCTTCCATTTTTTTGAAACTGTATCTCCCTCTACCCCACCTCTCCTCTGCCCCCCTCCAGCCATGGGTTTGCCTTGGAGTGATTGCCCGGGCCACACACAAAATGAAAAAAACCACCTACAAAGCTCAAAAAAGCACAAACCTACAGTCAAGTGGCAAAGTTAGGGAAGCCACACGGGCCTGTCAGAGGGAGCCAGCAGTTTAGCTAATGCGACTTCAGTAACAGAGTCCTGAGAGCTTCAGGCCGCAGCCGTGGGTGTCGGGATTCCTGCCAGCGCAGGGATCTTAAACCGCCTCTTTGCAGAGGATTCCTCTGGCCCAGCACACAGATTGGAAGCACCCAGGAATTTTTTTTTTTAAAGTTTGCAATGTTTAGGGGTTTTTGTGATTTGGTTTCAAATCAGTACCCTTTCTGGCTGCGTTAACATCCAGCTGTAGAGATTGCTGTAATAGATCTTTTTGCCATGTATGCCATACATAATGGAAAAGAGAGGGAGGGGGGATGAAAACCAAACTGTTCCTGATTATTACCTACAGCCTTCGGTGCCCCAAGAGTTTGTGTCACTGTCTGTACTGCACAATGCATAGTAAGACAAGCTGGGTTGAAGGCAGCGAGGAAATCATTGCAGGATGGAGGGAGACTAACATCATTATCTGCATAATTATTTTTAATAATCAGCTTGAGAAGGGGCATTGACATTGGACAGACGTCTTACAGCTTCATTTTAGTTTTGCTTTGCGTTCTGTTTTCGTGACTGTTACAGATACTTCAGCCTTTTCCTTTTCTCCTCCTTCAGTTTCTTTTTTTAAACTTTGGCTGCTGGGATGAGCTCTTTCTCCTGAAGGACCGAGCGTGGGGAGAATTAAGTACCTGTCAGTAGATTGCTACTGCCCTCAAGAGACCCTGCTGCCACAATTACTGTCTTGCCCCTGTGATCTTTGCTTCTCGTGTGGTTGCTGCTCCTGCATGAGCTTCCTATTGCTTCTGTGCCCATTTCTGTGCTCTTTGTCTCTCTCTCTCTCTTATAAATGATGTACAGTAGCTGTGTAAGAAGTGCATGTGTGCCAACTTTGCCCCTGTGGTGCAACATTTCAGCTTTTGCCCACTGTACAGTTATTGGTTTTGTTTCTTTTGATACTAAAGCATATTTGACCCTACTCCTTTTCCTCTTCCCAAATCCAATCAAACACCCTTTGTTTGCTCGCCACAATGCATTTTAAACTGAAGTGCCAGGCAAAATTTTGTTTGTTCCTGTCAGTTTGACTAGATAGCTTCCTAGCCCTCTGTGTTTAGTTTTGCAATGCTGTAAATGGCATGCTCTGTGCTTACGACTCTGGATTTGCTTTCCTCACCAAAGTCATATTTGTAAATTCTCTGCATTTTTTGGTTTATTTTGCTCTTTTTGTTAACGTTTCCCACTACTGCTGTACATGCGTCGTGGTATATATATGCTAGTCAGCAGCACCTTGCTGTAGATATTAAAGGAAATGGCGGTTTAGTTCTTTTATTTTCCAGTAGGAGTATTGAATCTGTCAAACGTATTATGTAGAAATGGTCCCACACTTATATTTTTCCTCTTTCAAGTTTTTTTAAGAAAGGCGCTGTTCATTATGCAAAATCAATTATTTTAAGAATTGCTATTGTAAATATCTTTGTGAATATTTTAGTATCGTCTTTGATAATATTCAACATTTTCATGATCTGGTTATACTTTTGCTGGTGTTTTTAAATACCTTGTCTGAAGAAAAATATGGGTCCTTTTTTAAAAAAGAAAATTGAGGGTTCTTTAACAGAATAAGGGAGTTGGGTTTTGGTTTTTTCCCCCCTATTTTCTTTTGGTAAGTTAGCCCAAATTTCATATCCATTTATGTGATGAACAAATTGATACATCAGGCAGTACCTGGATAATCAGGGCCCAGCTCTGTCATGGAAACATAATTGTGTTTGCTTAGGGAGAAAGTGATTGCCTAGAGAAAAAGAAACCCCAACTGATTGACCGGTGTTCATTGACTGTGGGTGATCGTGAGCTGGTAATGGCAGAGTTTGTTCGTTTGCCCGAGTGAGCAGAATGTGTAGGACCAGCTGTCTGACCAGGTAAAGATGCACTAAGGCAAGCAGCAAATCTGTATGGTACCATATTTATATCACTGTACTGGTGCTCCAGTCTCTGAAACTGGGGCAAAGACACTTAGGGATGTTGGTGGGTGGGGGAGGGAAACAGTATCGTATATTTTATTCTGCTTAGAAGTGTCTTTTTTCTTATGTAGGCTTGACAACCTGTGGAGGATCTCTGCAGAATATTAAAGATACCTTGGTGTAATACATGGTAATATGGTTGTGGTGTGGTGCTGCTATCACACAATTCCTAGGAAAGACCGTCGTTCAGTGACGGATACGGATGTGTTCTGTAGCCATTTTACTGTAGTAGTTTCCCCCTGGTTTTTTTGCTGCATTGTTTCTATAGGTCTGGAAGTCACATACAGAGATGGCTAATGATAAACTGACTTTATGCCCTTAGAGTTATTTTTTTTTCTATTTGGGGGGTAAGTTCCTTAAGCCATAGGTTTGGGAATAAAGAAGATTTCTCACTATTAGTTGGAACTGGTTGCTCTGATTTTTTAAATTGATTCTATTTCATGTTCCATTCTCCACTGATTCTCGAGCAGCTAAGTTAGTCACCTAAAATTAATTTTCTCTTAAACACAATATTAGTATTTTAAGCCAGGTATGTTAAGGATTGACCTTTTGCTAACTGGTAGTATTTAAAATGTGTCATTTAAAAGTACCTGTTAGAAAGCATAAAGGGAAAAAAGCCCCAGAGATATTAGCAATATGTTTGGAGCAGTGTTGGCATCTGCTTTGTACAGTAATAGATAATTAAAGCAGACAGTTAACATCTTTAAACTTACAGAAATGTTTGGTTTCTAAGCAGAACTTAAAAAAGAAAGTACAATTTTTACCCATCACCCGACTGTTGGACATTTGAGACAGTTTTAAAATTTATCTGTCAGCTAAAATCAGGTACTGTATAGTGAAGTCAGTATGAAAAAGCTTCTGAAAATTTAGTTATATTTTTATCTGTTCACTGCCGTATTAAAGTTTAGAGAAAAAAACCTAGCAAATAGGGTAATCACAGTCATTTCTTTTAAAGCTTAATTATTATATGAGATTCCAGTAGTATTTTTCTTCTTTTTTTTGTTTGTTTACCTTTTAATCGTTTCCCTATGGAAGTTCATCTGGGAAAGAACCCACAGAGATCTACAGTTCTGCTGCCAAGACATTATTATAGGACTGACAGTACACGCCAGTGTCTGCAGCGGAGACTCAAGGGACAGCTGTACATATGTAAATGACAAATAGAGACATGTTAACAGAAATGCATTCATTTTCCTTGGAATGTGCATTGTTTTTATTTTGCAGGAAAAAAAAAAAAAAGCTTGAAGCTCCATCTTATGTGGAAAATGAATCCTGTTTGTTAGCGTTTGTGGAGTCTCAGCATTTGTTCCACTTCACTTCTGTAATATACTCTGATCCTTTGTTTTGTTTTGTTTTATCTACATGTAATATTTAGCTTACGTGTACTAGTCTATCACCTGTGTATTTTTAGGGTGCTACAGAAATAATGAAGAAAAATACGGGGATTAAAAAAAAAAAAAATTGTAACCAAATTCATACTTTGTACAATTTTTGATATCACGATCAGAGGAGAATTAAAAAAAAATTACAATCTGAGGTAACATGCAAAAATGGCCATTGTCTTTGTTTGTACATTGTATGTACAGTACAATGCAATCATTTCATACTTTAAACTGGTCAGAAAAAATAATTGTGATTTTTAGTCTTGCAAAACTGTATGTAGTTAGATGATGTGACAACCTAATATTTATCTAATAAATATGTATTCAGATGAAACCTGTATATTAGGTGTTCATGTGGTTATTTTGTATTTAAAGATCAAATTATTTGATTATTGCTAGACATTTATATACTCTGTTGTAACACTGAAGTATTCTCATTTGCTCATGTTAATTTTTTTTTCCTAAATAAATTTGCAAAATTAAGGTCTGACTAATTGGCAGCTGCTTTGTAAATTTGAGTTTCTTTTTGAAACCATGAATTTTCCCTTTGCCTTCCCTGGTTTGCGTTAATGTGGAAGTCAGTTGCACAAGGTGTACCTTTTTCAGAGAGCAGGACTTGGTGCAGGAAGGGAAAGGTGGGAACCACGCTGGAGACAGAAGATTATGAATGCAAACTTGGGATCACACAGAAAAAAGTCCCTGCCAAGCCAGGTATTGGTAAGTTGCTGTTCAGTATGCAGGGCACTGCCTCTCTCCCCAACAAGCAATAATTACTTTGAAATTAAATATTTATGTGATATGAATAACCGGAAAGGATGGCTTCTCTCTGGGATTGGCACATGTGGAAATATTAAACATCCAGCACCTTTGTTTTAAATTCTTCAAGTTTGATACTTTTCTTTCAATTGGAACCTGTCATTAAAGTGAAATTAGACAATTTTTTTTCTCTATGCGTCTCCATCTTAAGGTTGAAACATTTGGTTTCTAAATGCAGCCTTTGAGTTAGGAATCTGTTTCATTTATCTATTCAGCTGTAAGCAGCCTGAATGGTGACACAAGGAGTACACACAGGATATCAACAACATGCACAGGTCCTGTTCTGGTGGAGTTCTGCACCAAACGGAGCCACAGCCACAGACATCACTCACTGCATCTGAGAACTTGCTTTAATAGATTACTGAGTATCTCTCTATTTGTAGATGGCATTTCTGAAGGCATTTAAGCTGAAATACATTCAAATACCTGGGAACAAACAACCATTTCACAATATGAGTATCTATGCAAGCGCATACAGCAATTGTTCCACACCTCCACAAGGGCACAAACCTTTGTTGTTGATTGAGGTATACACAAGTGTGTGTAAATATATATATATATGTGTGTATAAATCTAGACTAGGGATTTTTTTTATCAAAATTGGAAAAAATCATTTGTTCCTGACTCTGAAATTCCGCCTTCCTTGGTGGCACTATCCATTCCAGTGTAGTTTTTAGAATAACATAATAAAACGGAGTTACAGTGTACACAGTAGTGAAACAAAAAGTATTTATCCATTCCAGCCCATAATTAATAACTATTTTGGTTTTGGTATTCTGTTTTCCTGGAAGCTCCCCAGAAGTGTCAGCAAGACGTAGTGCAAACTGACTTTGGCACTGTACAGCTGGAGGAAAGCACAAAGAGCTCGAGTAATGTCCCTAAGCACTGTACATTTTTCAAGCTTACTTTAAAGTCTGCGGAGGCTGCAACAATCCTGAAAGCGATATTTCTCACAGATGTCACCTGAGGACCCCGGGATAGGTAAGATGTGTGTGTACAGTTGATGCTGGTGTCTCCTGTCCCAGTTAGCTTTCATTTAAAGTAACCTAGTCAGCAAATAAAACAGCTGTACAACTCTCACCTGATATTCTATATATAATTTTTTAATTTGTTATCCTTCTCTGTTTCCCTTTAAAGAATGTGTTTTTATATTTGTGTACCTAGTCTTATATTTGTAGGTGTAATTATCCAGAGCTCACTTCTCTTTCATCTGCTTAAATTCCACATCTGTACAAATCTTCCTGCATTATGAACTTCCAGTCATGAACCTTTCTTTTTTACATTTTGAATTATTACCAATGTGTCACTTTATTACAGTTTTCCACTTTGCGTCACCGAAATCCTACTGACTCTTATGTAGAATATTGCTCCTAATGTCTGTCATTGCTTCAGTGCCACTATTCATGTTTGTTCTGTCTAAAAAGAACACAAGATTTTTCTTGTATTAGACAGACCACCAAAAGCTTCTGCTGAGATGTCTTGTTTCCCTCAGTCTACAGAATTTTCCAGGGGAATATAAAAGTGGCTCCCAAGGGACCTAATCAATGATGCAATTTTGTTTGTAAAGCAAGCAGACAGCAATTAGGTCATAACTCGTGCAGGCATTAGCAACAGTGTGGCACAGGTGGGCTGACAGGTTGGTTTGCCACATAGTCCATCCTCATTTCCAGGTACTCCTTGCCTGGACCATAATTGGTTTCCTACAATTTAAGTACAGCCTTCTGTTAAAATCCTTCCCTTTCATGGACTAGATGAGATGAGGCTCTTTCTCCTGTCTGTTCAATATGTCTGCTTGGTTTGTCCAGTATCTCTCCAAATACTGAACTCACTGTACTTTTTGATTGATCCAGTTACACACAGCAAACTTAACGCTAGGATTTACCGCTCCTAAATACATTGGCTTCTCTGCTTTTTGGGTCTGTTAGACATCCTAAGAGGTAGATTTGGGATTATCAATTGTGTTTTTGCCCTAGGTCAGAGTTATTTTTAATTGAATTCTACAGTTCAGACTTTCCAGTTTGTCCATAGCTGTTCCATGATGTTGGTTGTTTTATATTTTGCTTAGAATATTATGGCACTTTTGTCACCTTGACTTTGTCACCAATATGAACACATTGATTATTGTGAACCCAGAGACAGGGTGCTAATTTTAAGAAATTTTAACAAGTTAAACACTAGAAAAAAAAATATAATTTTTATATATTTTGGTTTGCAAAAACAATTGAAATTCCCCATATTTATTTAATAAATGCTGGAGTTGAAGTCTTAGTGTGTTTTTAAGGCATACTTAAATTTACTCAAATTTTTTACATTTCAAAATTATATTCAGTGCTCCCTTTGCTTTCTTCTGTGTTTCTTAGAAAGTACATTTTTAAGACATGGAAAATGAATGAATTTTACCCACTTACCTATCTGGAGCTTCCTAGTTAGTGACTGGCTGTACCACCTGGTTCATAAAGTCATTCAGAATATGTTCCTTCACAAGAACTCCTAGCAGTTTTCCTTTCCAAGTTATGAATGATGGTCCATCTGAGAAGAAGCATGGCTTCCATATTGCCACTATTAAACTGATGGCAAAATGTGCAGAAGTGCCACTGAGTCAGAGAAGAGAATTTCTTACCTTTAGCTTCAAAATAATTCACCAAACGCTTCATTGTCCAGACATGATGCTCTTTGACTGGAAATGTGACACATGTTAATTGGCATCTGACAACTTGAGAGCTCGGTTGGTGGCACGTTGTGTATTCAGGTGATGGTCACATGCAGTTATGTCATACAAGTATGTTATAAGGTTCCATGCTAACTCATGTAGTACTGCTGCTACATGCTGAAAGTAAGCAATGCTTTCTGTAGGGAAATGGCAAAAATGCAGAGAGGAATCCGAGAATCTGTGTGGTGAGGTTGCTTTCCAGCAGAGTTGTTCATTACAGAATAACTGGTGGAATTTTTCTAGACTTGTTACATCTGTAAAGCTTTTAATTTCTAGGTGATTCTTGTTCAAACGGATGTTATCTGACCATTTTTAGCTTCCAACTGTGAAGTTCCACAACCAAAAAATACGTCCTAAAACTATGATTATTGTTAGAATTAGTTTAGATTCATCTTGTACAAGGTACAGAGGCAGCTGTTAAATCAAAGATATGATATATAAAGTGTATATTATATCTATATTATGTATATAAATATAGGTATAGATCTGTGTGTTTAATATATATTTTAAAGATATATATTTATAGATTTGTACATAAGACAACCTCAAGGAAAACCCAAGCCTTTACCAGACAGCCAATTAAAGTTCCAGTCTTATCTAACTCATACAAGATGAAGTATCATGACTAACCAATTCTAAAATTATTTCTGATACTATTCCCTAATTATTTGTTCCTCGAACCAGAGATGGTAAATTAACTGCACTGATCCCTGTAAATTTCAAGTAGTGTTACAATTGAAATTTCTGTGGTTTTAAAAGTAGAAGGGCTCCTGTAACTCTTAATATTGTTTTTAAAGTATCCAGTGCCTCTCCCACACACAAGAAAACCACCTATCAATGTCCTGAAGTTTTGTGAGGCCACTGGGAGTAGTAGCTGCATTTTTCCTGGAACCTAAACCCAGGCATTTTAAATGTCCTAAGTGCTTTGCCAGGCTGTTGTGATCTATCTGTTGGCAGCTGTTGCAGTGCATGGACAAACTTCTGGGAAGCTGCAGGCCCTGGGCACTGCACAGAGGCTCTGTGACACATCAGCAGCGGGTTGCCATACATTATGCAGGGAGACTGAGTAATGAATTCCAGGCAAGCAATGTCACTCACAAGTTCTGAAATGAAAATGCTAATCACAGCTGTAAAGAGCATGAGTGGATTGAGGTTTTTCTTGTATGACTATTTGTAGGTAATTAGTATGAAGTCATGTGGGGAAACTGCTCCTTTACGTACAGTGTGTGCTGGAGAGGATGTTCACGTAGTGAGCTGAGTTACTACAAGTTCCTAAGAGGAAACCTGGATCGGGAGAAATATTTATTAGCATTTCTTCTTTTTATCCCTAAGTGTACCTATGTGGCCACTCTATGCCCTTTGAACTCTTGTATAGTTTAATTTCACACTGCAATCACTTAGTGTAATGGAAGGGTCTTTCACCATCTCCCCCACTCCAGTCCCCATTCATAAATAAATGTATATCACAGATACACATCACAGAGTTCCTTTCCAGCTCTTCACTCATCTTCTAGCTTAGCCTTGAAGAAAAAATTAGGCTGAGTCTTTTGAAGTGCAACACATCCAGGCTCTGCAGGTGGAGAGTGGGAATGCTCACTGCAAATTCCTGCTCTCCTCACTTAAAACCAAGCTGAGTGCCTGTATGGCCTCTCCTTATTCTAACAGTACTGATCAGCAGAGTCCTTGAGATAACCATGTCCCATATGTGCAAGGGTTCTTATAATGAATGTCAAAATCAATATTGTGGGAATTCCCTGTATCACTGTATCAAGTGATGTTCCTGTGCAATGCACTTAATGATAGATTGCTGCAGCCTGTATTTGAGTTTTTATTTGCATGGTCCAAGCACACAGCCCCATGAAGAGCATATCCAAATGGGACACAGACCATTCTGAGTTCCATGCAGTTTCATTCTTGCAGTTGGTAGATTGCAAAATGCAATCTTACCACATCTGCCAACAGCATCAATCCAAGATTAACAATTAACCTACGTTCCTGTGTCCCAAATGAGTAGGCATGCAGTTGGACACACAGAATCAGGAATGCATATCACATTTTTATCAGTGCACCGTCTGTCTGCTGGGGTAACGCCACTTCAAGACACTTGAAATGAAAATTCCCAAATTTTAGGTCACCTTTCAAGCATTTATTCCTTCTGTTTCTTTGGAAGGGCCACTTGACTACTCTTGTTGTTTCCTGGCTGTCTTGGCACAATGGTGGTGATATTTAATCAGTTACTGAATAGTATTTATGAAGACTTTTAAGTTGTAAGAAGTGTATCAGCATGAAATTCTGTCACGTATCATTCAAGGTTATTTTTCCTGTGCAGAAATTTCTCTGCTACAATATAAGAAGGGTAATTTAGTAGGTGGTTTTTAAAATTATTTATTTAGAAACTTATTTCAAAAGGGCCCTCCTTGTTTATCCATCTCTAACTTCTATGTAATTTGTGGGGAAAGGAGGGAGGATGATAAAATCTGTAAGGATGGGCACCCACATCCAGGATAGCTCTGCTGAAGCACCTCTTTTGACTTTTGTCTGCACCCTTGCTCTGTCGCCTCTCCAGCCTAGTGTGGGGTACTCTTGTTTTCCAGCTAAATGTATTTATCTCCCTGCCACATGTTGCAGAGTTTCAGTGGTGAATGTATCTACAAATGGATGTGTTCAAAGCTCCCCTAAAATCGTATCAGCTTGCTGAGCTAGCTCTAAGCCTCACTTGGCAGTGATATAGTGGTCTTTGACAGTTTTTGGAGACCTTTTTTCTGTCCTTCTTGGAAAGTGACCTCTGTAATTCACAAGATCCTAGTCAACCTGTCCGACTGAGTTGTAATTTATCTGACTCTGCAGGAGTAGGCCATAACAAGTGATTTAGTAGCTCTATTGCATAAACCTAGAGATAATAATTCAGTCCATATTCTCAAATAAAAAAAATCACTGCTGTTTTGTCTTCTCACCAAGGCCTGAAAATGAGGAAAACTGCATTGTTTGCTCTACCAAAGATTTCTTTGAACTCTTCTGAGCAAAATAGTTCAAAGCTGTTTCACCTGTGTTTCCTAAGTGTGAAACAAGATCGTATTTTCTTTTGCTCATCTTTTGTCTTGTTTATTAAATAATAAATACTTCAGGGCCAAAACTGTCCATTGTTATAGGTATAAACAGAACATCTAACTTTGATTTGGGCTTCTAGTGGCTACTGCAATTAAAACATTATCAAAATTATTATGTGAGGTTTTTTATGGTCACTAGAAAATTGGTTGATGATTAGATTAACAGAAGTCAAAATTTACCAAAAATGGACTTGAAGCTGAGAATATATGACAAGCTAGGTAGAAGTGCTGATTTAGATGTTACTAAGAAAAAAAAAAAAATCACCTTTAGATTATTGGTAAAGAAATAGAAAATACCAGCCTGGCACTGTATGCACAAAGTAAGCCATTGTTCATCCTTATCTTGAATACTGTGCAAAGATCCTCTTATCCCAAAAATCTGTAAAAGTGGAACAGCTCAGAGAAGGGTAATAAAGATGATGCAAAGACATGGAAGAACTTTGTTATAAATAATCATTGAGTTGGCTGTGACTCTTTGGTCTTGAAATGGCATAAGAGCTGTAGGTCTGTATGACAGAGATAGATACCAAACAATTTGTCTCCTCCAGCACAAGAAGTAAGGCATATTGATGAGGGCCCTTGAAGCAATATTCAAGCAGATTCTTGATGCTCTGTGCAGCAGGCCTGTGGAAGGGCAGCTTCCAGTTCATCACCAAGGAAGATGCTGATTTAAAACCGGTCCAGTAAGTGGATGAGTACATGGGAGGAACAACAAGAAAAAAAAGAGATGGCTACATACTAAAGCCACATCCAGCTCAGGAAGTTCTCTGGAGTGAAAGCAGTAGCATGTTGAAAGCATACTGGCCTATTATACACCCTTCCCCCATTTCCACTCCTCCTTAGGCATTTCTTTGGGCCTTCAGGATAAGATGGGCCTTTTGACAAAGCTTTATATGGTTCTCTAGTTACAGAGCATGGTACCTGCTATAGTCATCCCTACAGCATCAGCAGTTAAGGGTCTCTCTGGAGAGTGTGCCTGAAAAATGGTGTTCATCCAGGATTTCTCAGTTGTTTGTAATTGCACATTACAGTCCTGCCCTGATCTTTGTCGTCATGGCAGTGCCCTGATTGACAGCTTTCTGTTGATTCAGTGAATGTCACTGATGTAGGCTCTTTGAGCTGCTTGACAGAAAGAACTTAGGGAGGATGGAAAGTTTACTGTTCCTCACATAGGGGCTGTCTTTGTATGTTACACTGTATTACATAGTTGCATTTTTTTAAGACGTCTTGTGGCATTAAGAACTTGAATTTTGGAAAGTACTTACATATGGAATCAGGATAGAAACTGGATAATTCAAAGCAATATCTAAATATGATATATGTACTAACTACTTTCATCTAAATTGCTAAGTTAGGAAAACTTAAAATTATACGTGTTGTTGTTTTCGTGTAAAACATGAGTGATGTTTCACTCTATTAAGCCTGGATTGCTGTTACTCTCTTTTGTAATCCCTCGGGCAGGTTTGGGCTCAGGAGCGATGCTGAGGGCACGGCCGGGGGCTGCCCGGGGTGACTCAGGCACGCCCGCCCGTTTCGAGACGCGTCAGTGCCGAAACTCCCGGGGTGCTGTCGGTGACGGGCAGCCCGTGACTCCCGCTGATCCCCATTATCCCGCACCTGTGACAGCCGCGCCGCCTTCCCCGCCAAGGTGCTCTCCAGAGGCGTTGGGTGGAATGATGAAATTTTAGAAACTTCCCCGTCTCTGTTGGTCCCTGGGGTAAGGGGGCCGTGAGGAAATGTGCAAAAAAACCCCTAAAAACCACCCACACAAAGGGACAAACGAGCCGCCCCCAAACGGCCTTTAACAATCGCTGTGCAATGGTGGGCGGGGAGGGGGCAGCACTGAAGGCAGCCGGCGGGGCACGTCCCGCTGGCGAGGGGAGCATGGGCTGTCCCCGGCGCTGGCAGCGGCTCCTCACCTTCAGCCCGCTCGGCCCCGCCCGGGCATCGCGTTCGGCCCCGCCCGGGCATCGCGTTCGGCCCCGCCCGGGCATCGCGTTCGGCCC
>VYXD01001138.1:0-15756 GCA_013397195.1 Hylia prasina | reverse complement strand
CACCGCGCCCGGGTGCCCGGTCACCGCGCCCGGGTGCCCGCCGCTACCCTGCACCGCCCGGGGTGCCTCGGCTGCCGTCCCGCCTTCCTGAGCCCCCCAGCGCTGCCGCTGCGTGTCCTGCGCCCACTGTCCCAGAGGGGCTGCTTCTGCTCCTGCGGGATGAGAAGACAAATTAGTGAAGTGCCTTTCCTAACCGCAGCTGTACGTTGCCCTGAGCAGTGGCTAACTGAGGTGTGGTGGAAGATATTGAAGCTGAGCATATTGTCCAGGACAGTTTTTTTGGGAACTAGTGTTTAGAAATCTGCATAACTCTAATAGGTCACAGAAGAGACAGGTACTTACTATGGAGTTCTGATAAAAGCTCAGGGATGGCAGGTGTGCTACTGCCATTTTTCACCTGGATGTTTAGAATGAAAGTTTGTAGACTGGCAGAGAGGTTGGCACATCCAGACTGCCTCTGGAATGAGGCTGGGGCGCTCCAGGAAAAGAGCCTGCCGAGCACTTCACGTGGCTGCCACTGATGTGCTTCCAGATGCAACACAAGTAAGAGAGCACACCCTTAGGTAAAGTGCAAGTAAATATACACAGAAAAAATGAGTTTATATTTCAAAGTTGTTTCAACAAACTCGCAAATGTTTTTGTTTAGTCTCATGTTTTAATTATTTGTTCCAGACTTTCTGCTTACATAAATTGCTTTCTTTGGTGCTAGACTGAGGCTATATCTCTTTGTTTATAAAGTTTAAATGCTTTGAAGTCAAGATATTTGAGGTACAAAGTGTTGTTCTCTTTTGTTATGATGTATACTCTGCTGGTAGTAATATATCAACAATCAGAACCTCAAAGAAGTGAATTACTGAGAGTACAAATCATTTTACGTGACATTTCAAGGCCAATCTGCATGTCCTGCTGCTAGCTGAGAAATTCGAGTTGGACAAGCACATTCTACCCAATTTAGAAGTAACCAGGCTAAAAAGCCATCAACCTTCAAGTGAAAAAAACTTCAAATCTCAAACTGCAGATTTCTTAATTGGGTCTGACTGTTAAAACCACTGTATGGACCAGCTGGTCACAGGTGAATTTTTGCCCTGGATCTTCAACAGCCCAAAACATCAATTTGTTGCACTGTTGAACTGAAAACTGAACCTTGGCAGCAATTGTCCTGAGCCTTGACATTCCTTCTCCAGTACCAGCTCTGATTTTTCCAGTACAGCTCTGGATATGCCTTTTCCTTGCTCTCCTGCCTCCATGTGGTCCCTACATCTGTCGTGGGGCACTGGGGCCCCCCACAGCCTGCACCCTGGGTTAGCTGTGAGTGAGCTCCCAGAAGTGGGAGAGGAAAGAGCTGCAGCATTGGGAAGGCACAAGTGCCTCTCCCATGTAATTTCTTCCCCTTGCTCCAGCTGAGGTCTGGGAGCCCCACATCAGGGCTGTGCTGTGCCTCAGGCTGGCTGAGCCCCTGCCTCACTCCCCAGCTCCTGAGTTCCATCCTCGTGAGAGGGGACTGAGGACACTTTGCTCCTTGTGAGCAGAACTGGTTTCCCAGCAGTAGCCAGCTGGATGAGAGCAGACAGAGGCACATGGATATCAGCAGTGGTTTTTTCTTCTCCCCAAATACTCCAAGAGAAGGAGCTCTGGCTCCACACAGGTCACTCATGGTTCCCCTCACGGTGGAGAGGAAGGCTTGGGGGAGCTGTAGGATAGAAAGGCTGCTCCTGGAGAGGCAGGTGGTTCACTGCTTTGGGAGGCAAATGGGAGCAAAGTGGTACTTTTTTCATTTTTGTGACTTAAGAGCTGTGGGGCACAGGAGGAACTTCACTGTGAGCTGTAAATAGTGTGGAAGAGAGGAGAGGAGCTGGTGCTATTACAGGGAATCAGAATGAGGACAAACTTGTTTGACTGCAGATGCTGTGTCTAAATGAGAAAAATTTGGGGGACCTTGCTGCAGAAGGTTGTCAGTACCTGTTGCATGCTCTGTCACTGGTGAAGATGGCCTGCAGCATAGCTGGAAATAAAATTTCTGGTGGTTTTGGCTTGAGTTTAGTGCAATCATATCAGAGGATAATGCTGACTCCAAAATTTTTGTTATTTATTAGCTGGTTAAGTAAACAAACCCCTAAAATTCAGTCATTGTTGGGATTGATAGAGTTTGAGAAGAATAGAAGATAACTTAGCTGCACATCTCATCATCTCTCAGGAATTCAGACCCCGAAGGTCCTGGGCAAGAGCAGTATAAATGAGCAGGTAACTGAATTTCAGGCTCTAAAACTGCTGCTCCAGTCTACCTGTCCCCCCTGAGGGGGCAATTCTTCCTCTGGATTGGTAGCACTCCATGCACTTTGCTTGGTGTTAGCTTGTGTTCATTATTCGTTTATATATTTTTGGGGATTAAAGCTCAGGCTGTGTGTAAATGTCATCTCCCAGCAGCCCTTTCTGTGAGTGCTTTGGGGTATGTGTTTCAGCAGAGCACGTGCTTAACCAGGGCTGCTCCAGGTGTCCTCCCTCATCCTTGCAAAGCACAGCCACTGCACCTGCGAGGGAGCAGGTGTAGGGTGAGGGGACAGGCACGGTCACCTCCCTGTGCAGCTGCTCCTTGGGCCACCTCCATGCAGGGGCAGGGCATTGCTGGCACCCACTCTGGCTGGAGAGAAACTCTCCTTCACCTAGTGGAGGGAGGAATGGCTTCATGGCACTCTTCGTTTCTTATTTATTAAATAGCCATATTTCTTTTCAAAACCGTATCCTGGCCCTGCTGGTCTGAGGGGTGCAGGGGTGGAGCAGAAGTACTGTGTCACTCCACCCTTCCCTGACAGGTCACTATTTTTAGCCACCCTTGAGAAACATTGGTGTGAATTTTCGTTCCTTTTTACCAGCCAGGACAAAAACCACTTAACTAGGGAAAATAACTGGCTGTGTCTTTAAGCTGGGATCAAGGGGGAGTTAAAAATGTGCAGATACAGAGGTTCTGGGCGGGTAGGGGGAGATTTTTGTCACCGTTTTCATTTTCACTCACCTCCTACTTAAAATTCGTCCAGGAAGGTAGGCAGAAGAGCACAACAGCTGCTAAAATTACTAGGTGGGAATCATTTTTAGCAGGCGCAAGAGTCTTGTGGTTTTCCTGCTCCCGCTCTCCCCCTCCACTCCTACCTCATCCCCAGCTGGTTGCGCTTTCCTCCCGAGAGGCTTTCGTGTCGCTGGTGTGTCTGACAGCGGCCAGCCCCAGGCGATCTGTCAGTGATGTGTGGCAGCTGCCCCGCCGGGACCGGCCCGAGGAGGAGCCCTGGCCGCGGCTCCACGGCCCGGGGGGGACTCGCTGCTCCGACCCCACCACTGGCACGGCTGACACGAGGTCCTTGGAGATGCAGAGGAGTGCGAGGAGGAGGCAGCAGCTGCTAATGTTTAGGTTTTGCCAGAGCAATAAATTTTGCGTTAGTACTAAACAGTGCATGTTCCAAATGATGCAGTATCTTAAGGTTGTTCTTCCCTGCCAAAAGTCAGTGTTTGGTTAGAATTTTATTTTTTTGGAAGCAGCGTTGCTATTAACTTGATGGTTGCCAAGGCCAAATAAAGTGCGAAGTGTCCTTTGAGAAAGCTGCGTGATTCTGTACATTAAAAGCTGGGGGATGCCAACACGCAGTCTCAGCCTTGCAGCCTCTCACATGCTTTGCTGATGTTGCCAGGATCCTATAAACGCTTGTCTGCATTTTTTCAAAGAACATTTCCTTGCCTAAACTGCAGAAGCTCAAGTTAGGCATTCTTTGGTCTGATTCTTTCTTGGTAGGGGACTGCACAGCTCATGGGAGGAGTGTGCAGCGGCACCAAGGAGGGCTGGCTGGACAGGGTGGAAGGGTCACAGCTCGAGCCAGCGCAGAGCTACACCCAAAGGCTGGCTGCAGCCCGGGTCCCCACCCCGAGCTGGCCATGACGTTACAGAGCTGTTAACCCACTAACCCGGGGCCCCTGACTCACCGCTGGATGCAAACAATGGGCTGGCCCTGAGCGGCGGGGAAACAATGCCGATTGCTGCCCGGGTGCGTGTCGGCAGCTTTGGTTACCGGGGGCTGACAGGAGACGTCTTTGAGACTACTCTTGGGTCTGTGGAGGCACCTCGCATTGAGAGCGGGGGCAAATTTTGCAGGGCACAGTGTGCGTACTCCAGGTCAAGCAGTTCCTGCTTGGAAGCCGCCTGAAAAAATATTCCTTGACTCCCTGCTTGCCACCGCCCTCTCCCCTCTGTGTACAGCCGGTGATGTCAAGCAAGAGAGCAAGTGAGCTGCAAGGGAGAGAACTCTGCCTTGGCTCCTGCTGAGAGGCCACACAGATCAGCCCCCCTGAGATACCTACTGCCTCCACCCTGCAGCAGAAACCTGGAGAAAACTGCAATTTAGTTCACTGCTAGAACATGTGGTCGTGACTGTGGCTCCCTGGGGTCAGTGGGTTGCAGACGGAGTTTTGTCGTGCCCTGTGAGGAGGAAGTGTGTTCAGATCTGCTCTCTAAAAGCTTACCTGTCCTCCACCACCTCGGCGGCAGCAGCCGCGGGGCTCCGAGGGCAGGGCTGGACCCAGAGCTGCAGGCTGTCAGCCCTGCAGGTGTTGCTCCCCAGGGGGAGATGTGAGATGCAGGTTGTGGCCATTGCTGCCTGTCCTTCCCCAGCTGGCGGTGGGGCCAGGCGGGGCGGTGTGCTCAGCGGGATGTGGTGGTGGCAGCGCTGTCATTGCTGCTGGCTGGAGAACGTATGGATGGTGAACAGATGTGCTGCTTCTTGTGCTTTCCTTACCTGGGCCTTGGGAAGCCTGCAGATGCACTCCCTCTGATATCCATATCCATAGCCAAGTCTGATATCAGACTATGGCAAGTCCACAAATATCTGGACTCGCCCTGTACTGAAGTAACTCCCCCACATAAGAGCACACCATTCCTTTCTTTGGCTGCCTGTAAATCACCAGCCTAAAATCACATCTTAATACCATCTTCTTTCCAGTCAACCTACCAGTGAAATGCACATGCTGCTGAGAAACTCGGCATGCACAGTGTTTGCTGACCATCACATTTGCCCCCCTCATGCAGCAGCTGTGCCCCCAGTGGGGCTCAGGGTGTCTTCCTTCAGCCTCTGCAGGGAGCCTCCTGGTATGGTTGCAGCTCTCAGGCTCTTGTCACTGACACGTCTTTGGGGGGCAAAAGTGGAGCAGCTGCCCTGGCTCTGAGCTGTGCTCCCACACCCCTTTGGGTTGCAGGCATACTCCCCTCTGTGTGAGGGTGGCTTGTCTGGCTGAAAGCATCAATCCCAAATCACTGAAACTAAAAAAGGTGCAAGGATTTAATATATGGAGGAAAAAAAATCCACTCAGAGAGTTAAAGGTTTTCCTTTGACTGCAGGTTGAGTAAGATCACAGAGAGCTTGAAGACTTGAAGCATGAGACACCAAATGGGAGATCACCAGTGGCTTTTCTATTTCTGGGTGGCTGCTGTTGCAAAATACTTGTTGGGGCTCACTATGTCATGTTGGGTCAAGGCAAAGCAGTTCATTTTTCTAGTGCTTTTATTCATTCTGTTTCTTTGGCTGTTGTTTTGAAATTATTTGGAAAAGTGGTTTAATGCCCCTGGATTTTGGAAAATAGTATTCATGTGCACAGATGAAGGAGTGCACAAAAAAAGGAAAGCTTGATATTTCTTTTAGTTGTTTCATTGCTGGGGTGAACTGGAGGATTGTACGATGGTTAGTTACAAAAAGCATAAAAACTGCTGTGGAACAGTGGGCAAGACAATTACATCTTGTTCTTCTCCACCTTTTCAGCACCATTCCCTTCACCACAAAATAAAAGGATTTTTTTTTCTCTTCACAATAATATGAAATAATTTTCCAGAAACCATCCTGGCCCAGATAGCCTTAAGCAGAGTTATAAAACTGCATCTGGTTCAGCACACAATTCACAAGAGAGGATGGCCAAACTGTGCCCTGACAGCTGGCTGACATGCCCTTCCTGTGGGGTCCTTCTGATGCAAACCCAAAGCTGTGGCCAGCCCCTATTTGTACAACCCCCTTCTTGGCCCTGCTCAGAAATGTGACTTTTGCAGTTTGCAGCTAATGCTTCTCTCTGCTCTTATGATCTGACTCTTGACAAAGGTGGAAGAGGCAGAGGGAGGCAGGGGCTGGTTACCTTTGCAGGTGGGCAGCACAGCAGGATTTCCCAGATGCTGATGATATTTTTACTCCTATTTAATTACTTGCCTCAGTTAATGAAGTTTATGTCATCTTCTTCCAAAGCTGTTTCAGAGGGTGTCTGAGGAGTGGGCTGGTGGGGGGCATCTCCACCCACCAGCAGCACATGAGGGAATGTCCTCTGCTGCCAGTGTCACACCTGAGGTGTGTCAGCAGCATCCTGCATTGTGAGGGCAAAATAACATTTTCCTTCTGCTTTCTGTTTCACTGCTTTCTAAACTCAAAACACAACTGAAAGAGCAATGGTGTCAGATTGAAGAGAAACGAAGCTGCAGTAACATACACCAAAGTGCCAGGTGAGTCATTGAAACAAACTTGGAAACTGAGGGTTCAGCCCAGATGCAGTACATTAGAATATAGAAGAAAATATTTTATATACGTAGGAGAAGAGCTGACACATTATTTAAGGAAAAGAATTGAGATAAGCCAAATCTAAATATGCTCCAGGAGCCACAAAAATTTAAAAAATGAGAGCAGTGATGCATTAGCCTGAAGATCAGCTGTGTGTCTGAGCCTGCAGCTGCAGAGCACACACAAGCAGAGCATACAGCTACCTGCAACACTACAGGGCTGTAAAGCTTCTCATCCCCACATACCCATTCCTCCTGCCCGTGCTGGCTCACAGATCTCTTCACCCTGCCTCAGCCTGGGCTATCCTGCAGTGAGGGGCTCTGCAGATCTGGGTGTAAGCCCTTCCCTTTCTTCTGCCCGCTGGAGCTGGGAGGAAGGCATGGGAACAAGAATCTTCCAGCATGGTTGGGGGTTATTCTGGGAGCTGGGCTGGTGGCTTCCCTCCAGCTGACAGTCTTCTGCAGTGGTGAGTGTGTGTCAGCATTGCCTCCTAAGCCTTTAAATATAACTTAGAGTGTGAGGGTTTTGCCTTGCTTTCTTTGGGATTTTGCAGCCATTGTTATCCTACCTAAGAGAACTCAGTTCCTTCTTTTCCCCCTTTTTGGACATTTGGAGCATGGCCCATTCTACCCTTCCAGAAGTTGCTTCCTCAGGAATGGAACTGACAGTTTTTCAATGGCTACTTACAGCCTGCAGATAAATCAGTTTGTACCCTGTTGTTCTTAGAGAGCAGGGCCCCTCAAAGAGCAGGCTCTGTATCAAGGAGTCAAAGGGTTAAAATAATATTGCCCAAGTATGTCATTGCTGACTAAGGTCCTGGGCTTAACAAAATCCCAAATTGTTCCTGTTCCACTGATGTAATTCATTGTCCTGAATTTCCCCCTATTTTATTATTTCAGTATTCCTGTGTCAAAGTCACAGCTTCAACATGTATTCTTCGGTTGTTCTCTCAAAACCTGGCAGAAACATGAGCTGGATGATAAACCAGTTCTGATCTTCTCTGTATTTGACATGATTCACCTGGTGAGCCAGTTTCCTGCTGATCAGAGTGCTGAGGTGGATTCTGTCCCCTCTCCAGGCATTTCTAGCTCATTCCTTCCTGTCTAGTCATGTAAGTGGGTTGTGCTGGGAAAAGGCAGTGGTCCCAAAGGGGGAAAAACACCAGGAAAAATTACTTGAAATGTCACTGTGAATGTGGTGAGACACTGGACCAGGCTGTCCTGAGAAGCTGTGGATGCCCCATCCTTGAAGATGTTCAAGGCAAACCTGGATGGGGCCCTGAGCAACCTGGTCTAGTGGAAGGTGTCCCTGCCCTTGGCCAGGGGTTTGGAACTAGACGGTCTTTAAGGTCCCTTCCAACCCAAACCATTCTGATTCTATGATTGTCTGACTTAGGACCATGTTGTGTGGTCCTTAACCTGAAACAGACCTGCAATAATCAGTGAAATTTGTATCCAATTCCAATCCAGTGTAACTTATTAGGACAAGACTCTCCCCTCCTGGTGAAGCATTTCATTTACAAGCAGTTATTTCTTAAATTTTTTTCAAGTCTTACAGCTGGGGCATCCCAGTTTTAGGGTCCCAGTGCTGAGGTGGTTTCACTGATACCATTGGCATAAATGAGGACAGAGAGTATTTTACATATATTATGTACTCCCTGGCAAAGAGCAATAGAAAACTGGAAAAACAAAGTCACAGACTATAGAGCAGAATGAATAAAAACAAAAAAACCCTATGTCCTTTATTTTAGGAAACTCTCCAATGACCTCTAGTATGCATTAGTGAGATATCAACTTTCTGCCTTGCAGAAAGAACCATAAAATATTATATCCTAGCCCTGCACACTCTAAAGTTCCTTATCCTTTATTACGGCCACTGGTTTATTAAAACTGGAAATGGACCTAGACTAAACCTGTGCCCAACTATGTCTGAATGACTGCATCCAAACTCTGCACCTTTTGAAAACTGGTCTCTTACATTTAAAACAAACCCAAGCCCAATACAACAGCAAACAGCTTCTCATTTTCTCCTCCCTTAGAGTCCTCTCTGAACAAAAATCCTCACACCTGGACATACAAAGCCGTTAGGTTCACGGGGTAAATCCTTACCAGCTACTGTTAAAGGCAAAATGCCCGGTGTGGTTAGCAGTGTCTCAGGATTAAAACTCAATGCCACCTGAAACTCTTCCCAAGCATATATGATCAATATTGAGTTTGAAAGTATATATGTATTTATTTTAATCTACTCATGTGGTTTGTTCTGTTTGTAAGGCTAACTGGCAGTAAAAGGAATTAATTTCCAATCACTTTTTTCCATGTGGTCCTTCTCCTGTCCTTGTAGTTTATGGTCTCTGTTAAGGAATGTTGTCCTCTGGATCATTTTTATTGGCTTTGCTTTTTAAAAATCAGTATTCAAGCTTAATATAGCAGTTTTTTCTGGTAACAAAATTCACAGATTAAAAAACACAAAGCTGCCCCTCTTTCCCTTGGACAGATTTGAAATGCAATTACTTTTATAAGTTATAAATAAAGGCTTAGCAGTTGATGTTTAGTGGGAAACTCTCCCAGTGTGTTTCAGAGCCCTGTTTTTCAGTCTCCTCTGATAAGAAAACTGCTGACTTGGCATTTTGGGAAGCTCTTTCTTGTGCTTTGTGTTCCTGCTGGAGCTGCCAGGGGTTAGCCAAGCTCCAGCAGCGTGGCCAAACCAGGAGCTGCCTGTGCTGCTGGGCTGCTTCTAAGGGTAACACTGCACTGGTGGCTGCTGAGCTGCTGGATCAGGGCAGCTTTGGGACACTGGCTTCTTGTCCCCTGGATCCTGCTCTTGGTGGCACCTCCACCAAGACCTGTTCAGTGGGGAAGTAAAGTAATCCTTGTCAGATAAAAAAGACCTGTAAAAGCACTCTGATTCTAGTGTGTGAGGGCCTAGTAAACGAGACAATGATCCAACTCAGAGTGTGCTTCAATAACTAGAAAGAAATAATAAGAAATCTAGTATTTAAAATGGAATTAATTTTCACTTTGGATCGTGGTCAGATTGGAAGCAAGTTTAATTCCTTCAAGCCATGCTTTCCCTCAAACACCATTAGTCTTTAGAAGCTTTCCTAGGGGAAGCCAGTTCATTTGTCTCAGAGCACATCGTGCTGCTGGACTTTGTCTCAGTGGAGAGGGAAGGCTGGGCTGTAACTGCAGTCTCTCCTGATGAACTCATACTTGTCACACATCCAGGACTAGATGGGCTTGTCTGCCCCTCACACCCACCCACAATATAGCTGTGTCCCAGGGAAATGGGCTCCACCCTGGGCCCCTCAAGGCCTGGGCAATGCTGAGGTATGCACAGGCTGATGCATCCCTGCCCTGGACTGCTGGGACCTACAGGAGTCCTGTAGTCAGAAGCATTTTACAAGGATTACAACATCTTAACCAATTCCCTATCAGTTCTTTTCATCAATAAAACCAACATAAAATCACTGCTGATGAAACATATGGACAGAATGATGATAAACAGGTAATGATGAATGGCAGGAAGACCCGGGACAATCACGAGAGTGACTGGATTTTTTTATACAGCCAGCTGCAAAGCTGTGCCTCTGCAAGCATGGTGGCAGCATGTATAGAGTGAGCATAACATCCTAAAATCTGCTCATCCAAAGGAGTTAAGGGCTGCTGTGCAGTCAAAACCCAGCACGAGCTTCTACTACAGTGCTGTGGCAAAAAGGTCACTGCAATTCCTCGGAATAGGAAGCAGAAACGGGGGAAATTTAAACAGCAGAGACAAACAAAGATATATGTTCTTTGTGGTTCAGGGACTGCTTTCAAAAGTTGTTGAAAAATTAGGCAAGTGACAGAAAAGAGCAATGGAAATTATTTGGAGTAAAAGAAGATGACTTAAAGAGACTCTTTAGCTTCAAGGAAAATAAAATGGGAGAGAGGGAAGAAATATCTGAGAGTGACATCATATAGGTGGAATGTGGGAAAAAATTACCAGGGACTTAATTTACTGTATGAAAGCACAAAAAAACCACACCAGGAATCTGAGGTGTGCAAATTAATATAGGAAATGAGGATAAGTGCCTCTCTTTGAAGATGTGCTGGAAGAGTTATTACACTATATAAGAGTCACTGGCTGAAATGTAAAGACTTGTAGCATATGAGCTGTCACAATAGATGCTTTAATGCTCTGTTTTGGCCTCTGACTGCATTTAAACCCCCCTTTCCTGATGTGAATCTTGGCTTCCCAGCACTCCTTATCATTTCTTTCTATTCTTGTTCTCAGTCTGTTCTTGGAGGAGTTTCTCCCTCTCTCTATCTCTGTCTCTCTCTTTCTCTCCACTTACGTTTTTATTATACCACTGCAGACAAAAACTGGCAGTTTGAGAGGTCCTGAAGGGAGTTAGTCTCCCAGCTTCATCTGAATTCAAAGGGAAATGGGTGCCAAACACAGACCTTGTGAAAGCCTTTACCCAGAGCTCTGAAATTTGGTATAGCTTTGAAAACCTCGTAAAAAGCTAGCTTGCTGATAGTGGGCTGTCTTGAGCTTTATTCCTTCATCTTAAGCATTTTTCTGGTGGGGGTTCTATAAATATACACAGTGATGACTAGAAATAAGAAAGTACACGTCTGGCTGTCACACACCAATTTTCTGCAAGGAAAATCACTACAGTTTTTTAACTGGCTTTTTATCTCAAAGCAGCAAGTATCCAGACAGTTGTCTCCAACTGTTGTTATTAAATTCAGCAGGAAATCCATCCTGTCCAAAAGAATTATTAGTTTCCATTTCTCCTGGAAATGTCCAGAGATGTTAATTTGTGTGTGTTTGTGTTGCCCAAGTAGCCGACCAGTGAGCAGGGCCGTGGTTTGATCTTGTCCTTGAGCTCAGGGAGTTGGGTGACAGCTGTAAAACTGAAGTCAGCATCTAAACCAGGGGGTTATTTATGAAGGCAAATCTTCCCAAAACACCCCAATTCCTCCAGCTAAAAATATGTTTCACTCAGAGGGTAGTATTTGAAATTAGTAGTTTAACATGTCAAAGAGGTGACCAGATACCATTAGCAGGATTTTTTGCCATGGAGAAGTTGGTATTTGTCAGCTATTTCTGCCCAGAGGTGTGTGTGATACCACAGTTTCCCTTTTTACATGCAAGAGGAAATAAGTGTGGTGGCAATCTGGTCTTTGTCAGAGCTGTAGGTACTCAACCACAGAGCACTCCTTATTCATACCATAAAGCCCATTGGGAGTGGAAATTATCTACCAAAGAAAGAGCCAAGCAAAAGCAGAATGGGAGAGGATTTTGTCTTGGCCATGTGCCCAGAGCAGAGTCCCCCCCTTGCCAGTGTCACCTCAGTGCCAGCAAAGAGGGGCCACCCTGGGGACCTGACCCCTTGCTGTGTGGGTTCCTGGGCTGCAGGGAGCCAGCAGCCCCCCTGCAAGGGTGCTGGGGCAGCACTCACCTGCTGCCAGGGGTGCTGTGCTTCCAGCCACCCTTGCTGCTGCCTCACCGTGAAGGTGACCAGACACAAGGCAGCCATCAGAGGTAAATCCCAGTGCCCTGCCCATCTGCAGCATACAGGTTTCCCTCTTCTCCTTTCTATAGTGCAGGAGAGCTTGAACATGTACCCTGAGTTCCCTACTGACCTCTGTCCTTGGCCAGCAGAGAGCTGATGGGATGGTGTGCTCAGCCTTGGCTGGACCTCACGCTGCAGTGTTACCCCTCAGGTCCTGTCAGCCCGACCAAAATGATGGATGTTATCCTGGTGTAAGCCAGACAGCCTGTCAGAGTAGTTGCAGTACTCAACCACCAGCCCGTGTTTGTTTTTCAGAAAAAAGAACTCTAAGCTCTAATATGTGGAGAAAAGTCCAGATTTATCTTTAAAACTTTGGTTCAGCTTGAAAATCACAGTTTTTCTGGCAAACTAAATACATGAACTTTTTAAAGGGGCTTCTGCATGAGGTCTTCATTTAGCTCTCAGTAACACCACAGGCATGTATAGCCATCTGGCATGTCTTCTGGAGAAATATGACAGACAGCACAGAGACAGCCTTCAGAAATAACCATGTAGCACTGACATAGATGTTTGATTTTACCAAAGATCCTTCTGGATGCATATAAAATATGAACACACAAATCCCCCCCAAGAGGCTCACTGCCAGTGCAGCAGTGAATAATGGCTGCTGTTGGTGGTGCAGGATGTCCCTTGATACCAAGGGGGGACGGAAAGGCTGGAAATGCAGCTGGCCAGGGAGCAGTGCAGCCCTTCAGCAGCAGCACAAGCTGCTGACACAGTCCTGGGGACTTGTGAGAATCGTGCTGGGCGCATGACAGTGAGTTTTGCCTCAGCCAGGAGGTGAATCCCTGGGCTTTGGAAGCAGCAGGTAGAGTTTCTCAGGAATTGTCAACATTTGCTGTGTCCTTTCCATCTCGTCCTGGGTTCGTGACACCATCCCCAAGGAGCAGTCACCTGGCTGGGCTCACCTGAAGTCAGTGAAATCTGTACAACTTCCTTCCCAGTATAGGACTGGTTTGAAGGACAATAAGAGGGGCTGTACCTGCCCTTAATCTGTATAAAACAGTTGATAGCCAACAAGCTTGATGTGCTGAGGTTTCAGCTGTATTGAAGCTGATCATCTCATTGTTTTAAGGAACAATTTCAAACACGTGTAATTTTAGAAGGGAAGTGGGCTGTTATGCTGCAGCCAGCCCCCCACTTATTTTCTTATCACTACATAAATGTATGAAAAACCCCAAAGGCTTCGGATTTTATCTGTTGGGCTTTACTGTCACCCTTCCTTATGGCTGGGATGCCTGTGTCCAAGGAGCTAAGGAGCTCTAAAGGCTGACAAAAAACCTGGTCTGGGATTCTACAGAAGGTAAGGGCATTGTCCCACACACTGCCCAAATGCTCCTGTGGGCACCAGGCTGCCTGCAGGTTGTGCTTCCCTCTATATTATTCTGTCAGGTTAGTGGGGCTGGCATAGAACCAAAGCAAATTTATTAAACCTTCAGATCAAGATTTGACAGAAAACAGATATAGAAAAAGAGAGGTGTAGAAAATACCAAACACAAAGATTTGAATATCAGCAGTCGATTTCTTCTCCTGTTTTCAGGGTCTATTTCTGAACTCCAGCAACATTCACACATATTTGGAACTACTTCATCTTTTGACTTTCTCTTTTTCCTTCTCTCTGCCTCCAACCAGGCATCTTGGCTACCCAGGAATTTTGCACACAACCAGCCAGTCAGTGTGGCCAGCACTTAGGTCACCCGTGGCTAGTTGGGAATCTCCAAGTTTCTAGTCAGCTTTTTCACCTTCTCTAAGTAGTTTTCTCTTCCTTCATAAAGTTTTCCATGGGTTTATAGATTTCATTTATAGAATATTACTTGCAAACTCACGAACGTTGTTACATTTGGAAATTCTCATGGAGAAATAAGAAAAAAGAGTGGGTTGTCCAGCTGTCTCTGGGGCAGCATGCCCTTCCCACCTTCTCTGGCTCTGGGAACTTCATGCCACGTGCACTCTTCATCAGGGCCCCACAAATGAGGCAAGGCTTTGGCAATTAGTAACAAAACTAAAATACAGCCATTAAAAAAAACATTACTAGAACCACACATACAGACTAAAAGCACTTTTCCAGTGATGAGTTCAAGATGGATAAAAACCTTTACATGTCACAGGGTTCCAAACAAGGCAGAATTGGGGAGTCAACCCTTAACATTTCCTATCTTTCAAGTGCTGTGTTTTACTATCTAATGGCTTACTGCTGTCAACTCTTGATTATCTGGTTTAGCAAAGGATTGGGATGACCAAGGCAAAGTAAAAACAAAGATAATACAAAGCATATGGCAATTAAATGGTAGGGGAAAAAAATAAGAGCAGTGTGGAAGACTGAGTAGCACTGACCTGGGTTGATGTGGAGAACCATGTGATGGAAAAAGGGTGCAGCTGATCCAAGCCCTTTTTTAAGTCACTTTGGGTTCCCTGTGTTCCCAGAATGATTAATGCCCAGCTTTGTTAATCTGCCCATGAGTGGTTGAGGACTGTTTTATTTATTTTTCCTACATGGCCACATCACTCCAATAAAGTGTTTTACCCTCTGTGTGTAAATGTTCAAAGCAAGGTCAGCACATGGGAATAGCGAGCAGTTCACACTGTCAGCCACCCCTGCAGGTCCCTGACAACCCTGATAGGAGGAGTTGGCCATCCTGGCCAGTGGTGATGCCCTCCCAGCCCTGGTCCTGGGTAGGTGGTGCAGGCTGGCTTTCCACAGCAAACCAACTGCAAATGGAGCTCAATACAGGTGTATGCAGGGAAGCGGTCCAGGAATCATTCCCAGATGTTGTAAAATGTCTCCAGCTCCCAGCCAAGCTGCTGGGGGCTTTCAAAACAGCTTTCCACTGACTGGAAAATGTTTATAGAGGGAACCAAAATGCCAGAACATTCATTCATATTTGATTGCTCAGTGTGAGACTGAATCCCTTCCTTGGGCTTGGGATTTTTGGGCAGGTAGGCTGCAAGGAAGATGTGCAAAGCCTTATCAGGCAGCTTATTCAGGAGAGCTTATGATTTTCACAGAACTACTTTCTGACCGGCTTTTGTCCAAAGTAACCATCCTCACTCTCTCCCTCTGGCACTGTGACCCTGGAACAAGCGTATCACAATTTTGGCATGTGTGGGACATGCTACCACAGTACAGCAATATTATATGGCAAGCACAACATATGTTTTGGAAGAGAGTTCAGTTTATTTTAGCTGCTCCAAATTTACTTGACCTGTTTAATCCAGCTTTTACACTACATCATTTCAATGACTGGGACTGCTTTTAGGTCGTGCCCCACAGAGCATGTGCAGCCAGCTGGCCTTTCATCTGTATGCTTAGTTGTCTAAAATGATTTCCACGTGATTAATATAAACCCCCAACATCCATGATAGGCCAGGCCACTCCATCATCCACGTTATGTTTGGCAGGTGCAGGGTCTGTCCCACTGAGAAAGGAATAGTGTGAACACAGCATGCTGGGGAGTCCAGACAGTTTCCTAGCTGGGCATTATCCGGTTGCTCCCTATCTAGGCTGGCTGTGAGTTAATATTGACTTGGGCGCCTGCAGGACACCAGTGAGGGGCAAAGCTCGTGGCACGGACAGCCCCGTCCTGCTCTGGATGCTGAGCCATGGCATTGCTTGGCTCTCTGCTGCTC